>JAECUM010018160.1:0-87172 GCA_016617855.1 Megalonaias nervosa
TATATATATATATATATAATGGTATCCGTTTTGTGCCAGACATTTTGTGTAATTCGCGTGGATCATCAACAACACCAAATTACGTATAAAAAATATTATTGAAAAGAGTGTGCCTGGTTGTAAATTCCCATCCGATTTATTATTGCCGATCCTGGATGATATATTTTGAAGGTTTCACAAAATAACACCATAAAATAGACATCAAACAAAATGCATCGAATGAAAGCTCCATCTTCTTTATCATTATTATGACACGATATTGCAGTTTACCTTTTCAGGGAAAAACTATAAACGAGACTTCGTTGCTATGATATAATAAAGTAGTAACGTACATGTAATTGTAATGATGTTTATTGACTTACTTTACTCAGTAATGATGTTTATTGATTTTTACTTTACTTAGTAATGATTTTTATTGACTTACTTTACTCAATAATAATGATGTTTATTGACTTACTTTACTCAGTAATGATGTTTATTAACTTACTTTACTCAATAATGATGTTTATTGACTTACTTTACTCAATAATGATATTTATTGATTTACTTTACTCAGTAATGATGTTCATTTGGCTTACTTTACTCATTAATGATGTTTATTTGGCTTACTTTATTCAGTACAGTAATGATGTTTATTGACTTACTTTACTCAATAATAATGTTTACTCCGCCGCTTTTTAGTTAAAACAATAAGAATGCCATAGTAAAAAGGAACAACCAGATGTCAAGAAAACGAAAAACTTAAATTTAAAAAAAAATTATAACATACAAGTACGCAGGAAATAGTTTTCCTACAAAGATGACGTACACGCGATTAAAATACATAACACTTTTGCATAGTTAATTTTCTTTCTTTGATCAGTTTCAAGTAAGACCTTACATGGTGACGGTTTTCAAAAGACAATGTTCAATGTATTTTAAGCGCAAATTAGTTGTTGATTCAATGCCAAACTGAATTTCAATTTTCGATTCTAGAAAATTTTATTGCGGAAAGTACTCTATAAAAGTTTTAATAATCTTGTGCAAGCGTTACGTTGTTTTCTTACTGGTTTATTATATACTGTCACTTTATGTTCAAAGGCATTTTTACATAATTGCTATCATGATTTTACCTGGTGAAATAAATAGAATAGATGTAGATTTCTCAAGGTTATTAGCAGTAGTAGTAATAGCAGTAGTATATAGTAATAGTAGTAGCTGTAGTTGTAGTAGTAGTAGTAGCAGTAGAAGCAGTAGCAGTAATAGTAGCAATAGTAGTAGCAATAGTAATAGTGGTAGCAATAGTATAGTAGCATAAGTAGTAGCAGCAGTAATAGTAGTAGCAATAGTAGTAGTAGCAGAAATAATAGTAGTAGCAATAGTAGCTGTAACAGTAGTAATATTAGCAGCAGTAATAGCAGTAGCAATAGCAGTAGTAGCAATAGCAATATTAATATAACATCAGTAGTACCAATAGCAATAATAGTTGTAGCAATAGCAATAGAAGTAGTAACAGTAGTTGTAGCAATACCAATAGTAGCAGCAGTAGTAATGGTAGTAATAGTAGCTGTGGTAGCAGTAGTAGCAATAGAGATAGTAGTAGTAGCAGCAGCAGTACCAGCAGTAGCAATAGTAGTAATGATTGTAGCAGCAGTAGTAGTAGTAGTAGCAGCAATAGTGGCAGTAGCAGTAGTAGTAGTAGTAATAGTAGTAGCAATAGTGGTAGTAGTAGCAAAGTAACAGTAGAAGTAAAAATAGTAGTAGTAGCAGCAGTAGTAGGGTAATAAATTTGTATTGAATATACATCAATTTCAAATAAACACTCAAGTGTCTATATTCTGTTTCCGAGAAAAATTTAAATCTCCACATTTGGCATGTCTTCAACCGGTAACATGAAGGGAAACATTTTCGCTAGTATCTTTCGATCCACGTGATGAGATCACTGACCAACTGTTCTGCTCCCTTTATACGAATCTTTTATCAATATCATGTTTTTGAAGTAAAATTTCTTTATTATAACTTTAATTAAACTTTCCTTCAAATGGCTGTTGTATTGTGATTAAATTTATATTCAGAAGACTGTTAAAAGATGACCCATAACAACAATTATTGTATTCATTACATAGTATTCCCCCACCCCCAAACATATGTTTGCATGTAAGTGTCTAAATAAAAGCCGTCAGTGTTAAAGGTTTCTGTTTAATGTGCTATCAACTATTACAGATATGGACAGAACATTGACTGGATCACACAGCTATTAGAGATATGGACAGAACATTAGTAGTGAAGGGGGGGGGGCTGTATAGGGCATATGAGGCCAGAGAAGGAAATAAACCCTGGGGCTGTATGGGGCAAAAATTCATAGGGCCTATGAGGACATATAGGGAAAAACACCCTGCGGCTGTATAGGGCAAAGATGGATAGGGACAGTGGGAATGAGCATGACAAGACCCGCCCCCCGGGCTGTATAGGGACAAGATGTATAGGGACAAGATTTATAGCGGTTCATACACATCTATGGCAAATTTTGAATAAATATCTTTTCGAGGCAATGAAGTGGCCCTAAAAAGGGCCTTTAGGGGATTATTTTTGTTAACGCCATTTCGTTAACATATAGGGCATCTTACGGTTCTTCTTCTTTTTCTCAAACTTTGTCTAACCTCTGGTCCGTAGATGAGGACAGCCTTGTCTCTCCACATAGGCCCTTCTTTTCCAAACGGTCGTATCGGTGATCCGGATGATTGTTCATGATGATTTGACATACATGGGTTAGTCCGTACGGAACAGCATCGACGATACGAGAGTAGATGATTCAACGTTTGTCCACATCTTGTGACGAGAACAAGTGAAGGAAATGAAGTGAGCCGCGTTTATTTACAGTGGAAGAGCGGATCGAAATGGATTGATCCAAACACGCGTTACAAAATTCAGCCACCGCGCGGAGTCTGTCTTCCAATCCGAAGAGAGTTACCTGTGACGTCACATTCCCTATGTAGGCGTGCTAGCGTCTGTGCGCAGTGAATCGATGCAACATTGTTTTTTGAAACATGACGAAAATTAAGAAGACAGTGAATTGGGGTGCACCGGCCTTGCAGCCGAGAAGCGATGGTATAGCATCGGCAACCAAAGTCAACACAAGTCAACTTCCAGAAGAGGTCGATTTTAATTGGGATTCAGTGGATTTTCTCTCTTCTTCGCAAGAATTTGTTCTGGTACCAGCACCTCCGCCACCTTCTCCTTCTTTACCACACGTCGAGGATTTAAACAGAGACAGAAAGAAGAATTTGAGAAACTTTTGCAACAACAGAAAGAAGCAGAACAAACTTTTCTCCTTCAACAGCAACAGTAAGAAGATGAGGCAAGAAGGAAACGACAGGAAGAAGAAGAAGCAGAGAAGAAACAAGGTCTAGGAGAGAAGGAGAACAGGGAAAGTCAAACGATGACGGTACTCATGGACATTTTGGCAGAGTTAAGGAGTCTGAAACAAATGTATCAGACTTCTTTATTACGACCCAAGAGAAAAAGACCTTCCCGAACCAAACAATCCAATCCTGTTCACACACCTACTACGCCTGAGATACCAGCCCTAGTGACTTCTACCCAATCATCGACAGGAGCAGGTCCAGAAGTAAGCCTTGGCCGTGGCAAAGGCTTAAGGCAAAACCAAGACACACTTACGTTTTTCTGTCTGGTCAATTCTGGTACAAATTTTGTAATTCAATGCCACAACACAACACTTTAAAAAGTTCATAAACTTCTTCTGTGTCTTTTTGTTCACTCTCTCCTTTTTTGAATTACCGCTGGAGAAAGCAAAGGGGCTCATCACCGATATGTGGGATTCTTTGTTAACCACACTGAAACAGCAATGTGAAGCCAAAGAAGACGATTGCTTAAGACTTTCCATTCATCACGACAGTTTGATGTCTCCCGTTTGGATCGAGTTTAGCAGTCCGGCAGAATTGGCACCTTCCAAAGTCATCGACAAGATTCAACACGTCCAACAATCCAACGACAAGTTTCACATCAGCGATAGAAAAACGACCCTGTTCATGACCCACTTTTCTCTTCCTCAAGGGACAGGACGCAAAAAGGTGTTATTGGTGGACGAACTTAGTAGCATCAAGCGCAGCATCGTTCAAATTAACAGCACTCAAGACAAGATGTGTTTAGCCAGGGCCATCGTGGTGGGACGAACGTATGCCGACAAGTACGACATGGTAGAATGGAAAAGAGACTAGGAGAAAATTCGAAAATCTAACCGTACCAAACAAGGAAGAGAAGCAGAACTCCTGTTACAGCAAGCGGGGATATCCAAAGACACACCCTGTGGCATTCCTGAAATGAAAAATTGCAAGTCGCCTTGGCTCCGCGCTACACATTGAAAGTACACCCTCAAAAAGTGCTCGGACCTCTGTTGTTTAGAGGCAAAATTTTCAAATATGGAAAATACATTCACGTCTATCATCACGATGAACATTCGATACCATTACCAGTATCGCCCCATTCCTCGGATACAGTTATTACTGTGAGAAATGTGACTATGGCTATAACAATCGAGAACAACACAAGCATTGTGGATCGAAATGCTCAGGATGTTTGGCCTCTAAACCCTGTCTTGACGAAGGACAACCACGAGTGTATTGCTCTGCTTGTCAGAGCACTTTTGTCAGTCCAACCTGTTATCAACAATATCTAAAGACGCAAGGTTCACAGCAGAAATGTGCTTGTCAGTTCCTGAGATTGTGCCCAACTTGTGGACAAGGCATACGTACCAATAATGCCAATGCGCATGTATGTTCAGGAAAGAAGCAATGTCACATTTGTCACCAAATCGTGGACTTGGAACACGAATGCTACATTCAGAAATACCATTCCAAACATGAAGAGGAAGATGACCAGAAGAAAGGCAATTTCATCTTTTTTTATTTCGAATGCATGCAAGAAACTGGTATTCACATTCCTAATTTCTGCGTGGCTCACCGAGCGTGCGAGAAGTGCATTCAAGAGCCTCTCTTTAGTCATTGCCCTCAGTGCAGCAAGATTCCTGGAGGACGTGGAATATTCTTTCGAGGACCAAACACGCTGACCGATTTCACCCAGTAGATCTTAGACCCTATCGACGAGACGTGGAGTGAAAAGGACATCGAACATTATGGAGATTTCCATCGCCATGCCACGGTGATGGCTCACAAATTCTTGGGATACGATGGGCAATTTCTTTTGAGATACTATACGGAGACAAAGTACCGAACGTCCTAAAGTGACTTTGAACGGAGCCAAAATCATTTCCATGCAAGTGGGACAAGTGCAGTTTATAGATTCGATGAGTTACTTGGCCATGCCTTTGAGCCGAATGCCTAAAACGTTTGGAATGACAGAAATGGTCAAAGGCTATTTTCCTCACCTTTTCAATACCGAAGCCAATCAACACGCCGTTCTACACCATTTGATCTGATGCTTACTACTACGACCCCGACAACATGCATACCGAACAACGAGAAGCTTTCTACGCTTGGTACCAGACTCACGCCTCGGACCATTTCGACTTTCAGGAAGAAATGTTAAAGTATTGTCGTTCGGATGTGGACATTTTACGGCGTTGCTGTGGAAAATTCGAGAAATGTTCATGGAACATGGAGGGATCGATCCTTTGAAAGAAGCCTGCACCATTGCCAAAGCGTGTTCCTTAGTGTACCGTCAACGATTCATGCCCGAAAACACCCTAGCTATCACAAGCCCTCAAACGACGAACTTTGTCAAACGTCAATATTCGGTCAAAGCCCTACGCTGGCTACATTACTTGTGCGACAAGGAAGACAAATGGATCCAGTGGATGGATGGGACTTAGAAAACCCCAAGATCGTATACGAGTTTAACGGGTGCTTATTTCACGAATGCCCCATCTGCCACCCTCAACGTGGCACTACAAATCAATTTTTACAACGAACCATGGAAGACTTGTACCAGGCCACTTGTCAGCGTCGCTTGAAGTTAGAACAGCAAGGATACCAAGTGGTGGAAATGTGGGAACACGAGTACGATCACCGTTTGAAAACCGATCCCGAGTTTAAGCGCATCGTGGAATGTTACAAGATGGTGGACCCACTGAATCCGCGGGACAGTTTGTACGGAGGACGGACGAATGCCACCTGTTTGCTGTACCAAGCCGACGAGGAGAAAGGAGAAGAAATCAGATACTTGGACGTGTGTTCGTTGTATCATTACGTGTGCAGATATTGTCACTTTTAAGCAGGGCAGCCGCAATTGCTGACGGAACACATCGACCTGGACACCATTCGACAATACGAAGGATTGATCACATGCAAAGTCTTGCCTCCCACGGACTTGTACCATCCCGTTTTACCTCACCATTGCCAAGGAAAACTGATGTTTTCCTCGTGTCGTACTTGTACCGAAACGTGCAACTAAGACCAACCTTGTCAGCACACCCAGGAAGAAAGCGTCTTGACAGGAACGTGGGTCAGAGCGGAATTGTTCAAAGCTCTTGACCTGGGATACCGACTGTTACAAGTGTACAAAATTTACCACTTTCCCAGGACAGAAAAATACCACAAGAGCGACGAGACTCAGAAAGTCATTTTCGCAGACTACGTGGATGCCTTTCTGAAACTGAAACAAGAAGCCAGTGGCTGTCCTTCCTGGTTCCAGACTCCCGATGACCAAGAGAAATTCAAAGAGCAATACTGGGAGCGGGAAGGCATCACTTTAGACGACGTGGAGAAAAACGAAGAAAGGCGATCGTTTGCTAAAGTGATGTTAAATTGTTTGTGGGGCAAAATGGCACAACGACCGTGTTTACTCAAGACAGAGTATTTCATAGAACCTTCCCGCTACCTCCAGATGATTCACGACAAAAGCAAATATATGAAACACGGGGACGTCCTTCGTGAGGACTTGATCTTAGTCAATTACGAAGAAGAACTGGACTTTGTAGAAGCTGACGAATTTGGAAATGTCATCAATGCAGCCTACGTAACAGCCCATGCTCGTTTAAAACTGTACGAAGCGTTACACCAATTAGGAGATCGTGTACTGTATTTTGACACGGACAGTTGCATCTACATCCACCGCCTGGGTCACTGTTACCCTTACATCGAAGAAGACCGTTTAGGAGCCTGGACGGACGAGCATCCCGACGACAAGATTCTAATTTTTGCTAGTGGCGGTCCCAAAAATTACGGCTACGAATACTGTCACCCTCAAGGAGAAGTTCACACGGAGTGTAAAGTGAAAGGATTGACTCTCAATTATCGCACCGGTCTACTGGTGAACTTTGGCGTATTGAAAGAAGCTTTGCAGTCTGGACAGGATCGAGATTTTAAAGTGACCACCTACGAACCGAACAGGATTGTACGTTTACCCACACACCAAATCGTCATTCGGCCCTTGGAAAAAGTGTATCAAATCGTGTACCAGAAGCCAGCGAGGCTTCCCAACCTCTTCACTTTACCGTACGGACACGCTGGTATAAAACAATGGTTCCAAGACGATAGCCACCAACAAGAAGGATGACTTCGACACAGCAAGAATCGAGTGAGAGACGCACTGAGAATTCCAAGTTCAAACCATAACATTTTCCTGTCTTCTTGCCTGACTATTGTAATTGTGCCAGTCGATTGGAAACGTTTCAAAAATGTCCCACGGATAGGGAATGATTACCTACTGCGAATGATTTAGCTAGAACAAGATTTGTCTACTTGGGACCTGAGACTGGATTGGGTTACGAAGTACAGTGTTTCAGTTGTGGTCTGAGGTTGCGTATGGATCGAGGTATCTATAAAGATTCGGCTATTCTGGAACATACTCGATGGTCTCCGTACTGTCTTTACCTTTCTATGGCCTTTCCAACCATCACACTACGGTTCAGGTATGACGGAACCTTTGAGCAGGTAGTACCGTTGTCCAGGAAGAAAAAAAGGAAGACTTCCAAAAATAGGCATAAATATGGAACGATGTACAAGCACGAAATTTCATTACGACTAGTATAAAAAGTGACAACGTCCAAGACCGATAGTTCATTTGGAACTACCAACACCAAGCGGGAAAGATGAATACTTCCAAACAGCAAGTATCAAGCGAGAGCAAAACTTAAGTGCGATGCTGTGCCTTGCGATTGCAGGGATACCTTACGCTGTGACCTCGGCGATTCAGTATCACATTATGGGAACTTTGCTATGACTACTACTACCATACCTACCATGGAAAGTGATGCTGTGCGTGTCAAAACCTGATCGATGAGAAAGCGATGCCACACGTTATCGTGGACTCTTTACTGGTTTTCATGGTGGATGTTATCATGAAACCATGCAACTACCACCTTACGGATGTCATCCAACCCTGAGCAAACTCCTGCGGATTTCACCGTACCCTCATCGAAATGAACCTGTGAAGGACGAATATTCGTTCCCTGTGCGTTTGCCTGAATACTGCGACATTGAAAGTCGATTCCAAACCATCCGAGGAAAATGGACAAAATATCTGGGAGGAACATACCCCAAAAGAATTAGCCAGAGCCGGATTTATCTACTTGGGCGAAGGTGATAAAGTCAAGTGCTTCAGTTGCGGTGTGTCACTGCAGGAGTGGGAGCAGAAAGATTCAACTTACCTGGAACATGCTCGATGGTCTCTGAATTGACACTACCTACCTTTAGTAATCTCTGGATGGACATTCAGACTCTACCTCTGGAACTGAGAGAACGCTTTTACCGAGAGTTAGTCAAAATACAAGTGAAACGAAAAGAACAATTGCATCCGTTACGTCACCGATGTTGGAACCACTGGTACCTGAATGGTATAAGAGGATTGATTCATGTGAAAGCTTTCCATTGGTCAGACAGTGATGAATCACCTGAGATTCATAAAGTTTTGGATGCCACTCATTCTGCTTACAAGGTGACACTAATATACCGAATTCCAAAGAACGAGTTAGAGGATTCCAACAAATCTTTACAAGAACTATTCTCTTTGGTTCAAGAGGAAACTTTTGTGCGACGTGTGGTATGTGAGTTAGTGACTAAACAATATTGGTACGGAACTAAAATAAAACCGATGCTGTTCAAAAAATACACTTATTACCTTACACCAAAGAGGGTATAAAAACGGGATACCATGCCACGACCTTTATCAGTCGTGATACAACAGATTCTGTAGAAGGAAATCAATGATAGTATTTAAAAGTTGGAGGATTACCATCGCATTTTAAAAGGATTGTGTCCATTGAATTGGGATCCACGTATAGTGTGTGTCTTAGTGACTTGCTTTCTGGGATTTCGTTTACCAGCCGATTCCTTGTAGACTCTTTACAAACAGTACATACCACCCAAACCATGTAAGTGGTCCCTTTAAATGTACACGACAGACTCATTCTGTTAAAAGCCTTGCGCTTTCATCTCGATACTTCTCGACCTCTACGGGAAAACAAGATTCGTCAGCTTTTAGATACTGAAAATTTGTACGAGAATGTGTGTGTAGCTTGTGACTTACACCCTCACTGGAAAGCTGTACGTGACTGGAAAAGTTTGGGCTTCGAGGCTTGGACAAAAGGAGTGGAACACTATACCCAAGATTTGTAATCCTAAATTTAAACGTTCAGTGAAAAAGGTAACTTTAAGCCTGTGTTAGTGACAATGTCAGAAGAAGAAGAACCCGTCACCGAGAAAATCCACTCCCTTCAGGGCAGGACCGTCATAGAGGTCCACGAAAGGCCATTCCGAGACGACCCCTGCGTGACTGTGCCCGGTAGAGAGACTCTAAGAACATTACACACTGTACCTAGGACACCACACCTTAATCACCAAAAATGTTGTACAGGGACTTGTTTATATTCCACTTTGATATTTTTGATGTGTCTTTTATTCATGTATTTAACCATTTGGCTTTTATGTATTTTTGTCTTTCGTGTTGTTCACAATTAAAGATTGCAATAAACGTGTCCTGAAAAAGGTATAAAAACTCTTGTCTTGTCTGTCTTCGTGTCAAAAGTGACATTCCCTACACTACTATGGCTACATTGGCTGTCTCTGCTCCCTCTTCCTCCGATTTCAAAGTCATCGACGAACACTTACATCGTGCCAGTTGGGAAGCCTTGTATCATCGCCATCCCTTTAACATGTTAATTGCTGGACCGAGCGGTTCAGGCAAAATCGAATTTGTCAAACGTTTGATCCAACATAAACATCATTTGATCGATCGTCCACCTCAATGGATCGTGTGGTGTTACAAAGAGTGGCAATCGGCGTACGGCCGTCTGCGAGAAAGTCAAGGCGATTCCATCACGTTTGTGGAAGGCATTCCTGGCGAAGACGACGGATCGTGTCTGACCCCAGTCAAACCCATCTGGTCATCTTCGAAGACATGTTAGGAGAAGACGAAGAAGAAATTAAACTGTGGTTTAAGCGCAAAGGGCACCATCGTAATGCCAGTGTCATTTATATCACCCAAAATTTGTTTCAACAAACTAAAGACCAACGCAATATCAGTCTCAATGCTCATTACGTGGTCTTGTTTAAAAGCCCTAGTGATAAATTGGAAGCGCAAGTCTTAGCCAAACAGTTTGGAACACATAGGCTGACTCATGCGAACGAAGATGCCACTCAAACCACTCACGCCTATTTACTCGTGGATTTAAAACCCACCAACCCCAATTATTTGCGATTTCGTATTCATCTGTTTCACCACTGGTGCCAAGACGAAGGGCCTGTCGTGTACACGTCCCCGTCGTCGACTTAACAACAACAACCAAAAAATCTATAAAACCCTCGGTCACTTTGGACCTGTCTCACACAGCTTCAACATGAAGTCCCTTCAGTCTCATCTTCCCGTCAAATTGATTCGTGCCTTGTACGGCATCAGTCGCGAAAAATTACACAAAATTCGTGCTCGTGTTTTAAAAGCCAGTCTCAAAGGAGTCTTACGATGGTTTACGGTGACAGCACGTAAATTACTGCAAGGCATCATTCATATTCCATTTCAAACCAAACGCTTTTTTGAGAGAAACAAAGAAGCCTTGACGCAACTGGCCAATCCTGGCATCGAAACTCAAACCAAAAAGCAAATCGTTTTGAAACCTGGAGGTAGCGGTTCTTTAGGAGGTGTCATCATTCGTTCCCTCTTAAAATGGGATCCCAATGCTCCCAAAGTCTTCACCAAGAAAAAAGCCACTCCCCGACGTACCCAGAAGAAAAAGAAAACCATCAGCAGTGTCAAGACCAGGTCACAACCTCAGAAAAAGAAAAAGAAAAGCCCCAAAAAACAGCTTCTTCTCGCAAGAGAGGTACTGCAGCCAGGACACAATCTTACATTGGAAAACCACGACCTGCCGCAACATTGACCGCGGCTCCAGTAGCCTCAGGTTCTTCCACTTCTCCGTTGCTGGTGATGCCTGCCAAACACGATTTGACACGTGTCTTTCCTAATTTGATGAAAAATTGGAAACCCGTGTCTCCAAGAACTTCTACTCCAGCGGCAGCACCCTCTTCCTCTTTAGCGGCAGTGGCCGCTGCCCACAAAGTACCTGCCCCAAACACCAAAGTCCAAGAGAGATCGGGCATGTTAAAGAGTTTACTGGATTTATCGAAGCAAGAACTGTCCCGATCGAGTCCGTTGCGAACCCGTCCACGACGCGTGATGCCTGCCATGAAAATGATACGATGAGCCGACAATCAGTGGCGACGCATTCCAGTATAAAAAAGACCTGAGATAAACGATGGGGATAAGTGTTTTTGTGTTCCTGAACGCACAAAGATGTCTCCTCAAAGAAGTGCACACAGTCACCATCATTGTTCTCCTGTCCAGAAAGGAAAAGGAAAAAGAAAAGGACAGTCACGTTATCCGAAAAAACACTTAGCCTCAACACAAGCATCGACGTCACCCTCAGAAAAGATGCAGTCGTCCAAAGAAAAAGAGGAGCAATCAAAGAGGAGGATTCTTTGGTGACTTTGGAAAACCGATCGTCACCTATCTGACGAAGCGATAGTTTAAAACAAAAAAGGATAAAAGGCCGTGTGCCAAGTCATCGACGTTAGTGTATTTTTGGTGTGCGCCCCGGAACCAACCAACAAACAAACAAAGATGTCACCCACCTAAAGGTATCCTTCTTCTACCCCCAAAGGAAAAAAAAAAAAAGGAAAGGACTGCTCCTCGTTTTGTCAAACACTGGGACATGTTGACCGACCTGTCCAAAGCTTCTCCACCCATGCGAAAACAACTCATTCAAACAGCCTGCAAAGACGTCATCGATACCGTGTGCGACTGTTATCTGAATGTCTTGAAAGGCACGATACCTTTGTCTAAACATCAGAAAGAATGCTTAGCCAAACATCGACACGTTCTTCGCCAAATGGTCCAAAAGAAAATCTCAATTCGTCGAAAGAAAAAGATGGTGCAACGCGGAGGAATTTTCCCCCTGTTGCCACTTCTTGCCATAGCAGTAGTCGGACCCACGTAGGGTATGTTGGGAAGTGTTTTACCCATGGGTCAAAGATAAAAGGGTCAAGAAGATAAAACGGACCTCTGGAGTTAAAAGATCCCAGACGTGACCATTGAAATGAGATGGGAGGACGAAAACTGACTTTAGTATTTTACAAACGATGGATGGAATACCATCGTTGGTAATAACAACGGACCCCGCATTTTCCTCCGAATCCTCATTTGACCGAGATGTCCAAGTTACAACACGAATTACAATCGTTGATGGATCGCAGCGATTTCTCAGATACAGAAAAATCGCAACGGTACGGTCAACTGTTGCAACGACTGCAACTCTTAAACCAGAAAGCTTTAGACGATACAGCTCTGCCAACTCTGAAAGATTTTTAGACCCTGATGAAACGTCCACCACCACCACCACAACCAGCGGTCAAGAGAGACGCAGCCCCACGGATGCCCGAGGAAGAAGAGGCACAAGAAGTCTTTCAAACAGAGTCAGCAGCTACCATCCCTAGTAAGATTTCAGCGTCCATGTTGACCCCTTCACCTACACCCCAACGAGAAGAACTTAAAGCATGGGTTAAAAAGATGATGTCCTCCGACAGAACTAAAAAAAGAAAGAAGGGAAACCAGAAGTGAAGAAAGAAAAGAAGACCAAAGCCATCCCATTACCACCACCACCACCACTACCCTTGACTTCTACTCCCGTGGCACATCGGGCACGTAAAGCCGTTTCTAAACCACCACCTCGCCCCAGAGTAGCATCGGCGAAGAGTGGATAACCTACTAAAAATGGAGAAGGTGTTAGAAAGCATTTACTACGTCCATCCCAGCCTGCGGGTTACGGAGGAGTTCAGAAATTGTATCGTGCTGCTAAAACTCGATTGAAAAGTGTCCAAGTACCTCAAGTGCAACGATGGTTACAAGAACAAGCCACTTACACCTTGCACAAGCCCATTCGACAAAAATTTTCCAGAAGTCGCACCCATGCGAAGGGCATCCATCAATGGCAAGTCGATTTACCGATATCTCTCATTTGGCCACCAACAATCGTAGCTACAAATATTTGTTTTTCCAAATTTCCTTGAGTTGTACCATTGACTTCCAAATCGCGCAGTGAGTTAGTGCGAGCCCTCCAACTGGTTTTGAAAGAAAGCGTCGTCACCATCCTCCATGGCAAACCGACAAAGGCACCGAATTTCTGAACAAAGCTTTCCAAAAAGAATTAAAGAACCGTGATATTGTTACGTGTCTTGGCTCGTACAAAAGTAACAAAGAAAAGAGTGAAGCCAACAAGCTTTGTAAAATTTAGCAAAATTTATTTCCCTAGAATACAAGGTAAAAATATGAGAAAGGACTTACGGTTTATGAATCAAATCCAAAAATTAATCCAATAATTAAAAATATAAGTCCTATCAATAAAAAGCTCTAAGTGAATGAAAGTTTGAATCCCAATGAAGTTCCAAGATCCGAATAATTTCCAATAAATGTCTTTGTCCAAGAATTCGGATGCGCACTAGATATTTCCAGGGAAAATAAAGTATTTTAAATTAAAAAAATTCAACTCCAACTGGTCACAACAAAAATACCTTTGAACTCCAAATGTTTCAAGCAAGACTCGCCAAAATCACTACAATAACGTGTTTTAAGCCTAACTACAACACAGAACGGATCACCTTGATAGGGTCACGTGATCACTTCCTTTCAAGCGGCGTAGAAACATTACATGCGACTATCACGTATGCGACTATCACGTATGCTATGTACGGCTTTGACTCTACTAAACGAATCTTACTATAAGATTCAATAATATAAAAAATTAAAAAAAGAGTTGTTTACTACAAACTTGAAACTAGCTCTGAATCTAGGTCACGAAAAGATACAACGTTTCTGCTACTGCGTATTTATCAGGTAAACACGAACTCAACTGAATTTTCCGGTAAAATGTCAAATCCAGTCAATAAAGTTATCATTATAATAACATGTAATGAAATAAAAATAAAATAAAAGAAAATTTAAAACTAACACACAAGTAATTAAATTACATATACATAACACTTCACCCCATAAAAGAAAAAGAAAACTTTATATAGTAAAGCTTTCTTTTTACAATGTGTTAATTATACCTGAGGTAAAAAAAATTACATAAGAAGAACTCTTATGAATTATACAAAGTGTACATGAAATAATATTTATATACACGGGAAAATGCATCTGCTATTAAATTGTCTTTACCCTTGAAGTGCCTGATGTCAATATTATATTCCTATAAAAACAAGCTCCAACTTAATAATCTTTCATTTTTATTTCTCATCTTGTCGATGAAAGTAAAGATGTTGTGATCACTAAACACAACAATCGGAGAAGGAGGTGAACTAATGTAAACTTCAAAATGTTGTAATGCCACTATCAAAGCCAAACATTCCTTCTCGATTGATGAGTAATTTCTTTGGTGCTTATTTAATTTCTTAGAAAAATAGCACACTGAATGATCAACACCATTTCTATCTTCTTGAATCAATACTGCTCGAACCCCAACATCACTTGCATCAACAGATAGATTAAATGACTGACTGAGATTTGGAGCTGTAAGAACTGGTGTACTTTTAAGTATGGCCTTTAACTTATCAAAAGCCTCCTGACATTTTTCAGTCCAATGAAACTTGTTTTTCTTGCTCAGTACGTTTGTCAGAGGTTCAGCAATATTAGAAAAATTAGAACAAAATTTCCGATAGTATCCAGCCATACCCACAAATCGCAACAGCTGCTTTTTACTGACAGGCACAGGGAATTCAGAGATAGCCTTGACCTTATCATCTATAGGTTTAACTTGTCCATGTCCCACAATATGTTCTAGAAATATTACACAAGCACGGCATAACTCACTTTTGGAAAAATTGATCGTCAAACATGCATCATTGAGTCATTCAAAGATTTTCCGAATTGTTGCTAGATGTTCTTTCCAGGTGTCGTTGTAGATGATGCCATCAACGATGTAAGCATCACAATTATCTACACCAGAGGTAATCATATTCATCTAACGTTGAAAGCTACTTGGCGAACCCTTCATCCCAAACGGCATCACTTTATACTGATAAAGTCCATCTGGAGTCACGAATGCCGAAATTTCCTTTGCCCTTTCCGTTAGTGGAATTTGCCAAAATTCTTTCAGAAGGTCCAATTTGGTGATATACTTGGCATTTCCAATCTTATCAATGCAGTCATCGATTCTTGGTAATGGAAATTAATCCGTTTCAGTCACACTGTTCACCTTCCTATAATCAGTGCAAATGCGGAAAGTTTTATCTGTTTTCGGAACAAGTATACATGGTGAACTCCAGTCACTTTTACTGGGCTCTATGAAATCATTCTCCAGCAAATACTGAACTTCCTTTTTCAAGTATTCCTGTTTGAGAGGGTTCATTCTGTATGAGTGGTGTTTAACAGGTTTGGAATTTATAATTTCAACGTCATGAAAAATTTAGTTTGTCTTCGTAGGAACATCTGCAAATAATTGCTCATATTCAAATAATAACTGTTTAAGTTCATTCCTTTCTTGTTGTTGCAAATGTGAAAGTTTCTGGTCCAGATTATTCATAATTTCCGAATTCCGAAGATTTGTCGCTCCAAAATCAATAGAATCCGATTGAATTCCTTCACTTCAATCCTCAGTGAGTGGGAGAGGTACAACTAAATTAATTGCATGATTTACCTGGCTGTCACTCTTAAAATACTGGTACTCCTATAATTTATTTAGATCCCACGACTACTATTATTATAATTTAACTCATTCATTTTCTTCTTAACTTTGTAAGGGCCGTAATACCTAACTTGAAGAAAATTTTGAAGAATGAGCAAGAGAGAAAGAATTCTATTACAAGACTCAAAAGTTCTCTCCACTGAAGTTCTGTCAAAACATAATTTCACTTTTGACTTGGATTGCTGAGTGCCAAATTCAAGTATAACTGGCTGGAAAATTCCAGACATAAAATTTCACCCTTGACCAGATTGGGCAGATTTGTGAAGGCCAAATTGAGTAAACCCTTTATCAAAACTTTTACAATTGTTTTAGTTTTAATATTCCTCAAAGGAATTGCGTCTGGGAATCTTGTTGACGCACACATAATGGTCAACAAGTATTCGTTGCTTCACTTGGTCTTAGGTAAGGGACCAACACATTCTACCATAATTCTGCTAAATGGTTCGTCAAATGCAGGAATAGGTTACAGATGAGCCTTAGGTATCTTCTGATTGGGTTTTTCTTACCATTTAACAAGTATGAGAAGATCTGCAGTATTTACAAACATCACTTTTGATTTTTGGCCAATACAAGTGGTTCAAGATCTTGTGATAAGTCTTATTAATCCCTAAATGACCAGCTAAAGGAGTTTCATGGGCCAGACTAAGTATTTTCTGTCTGTAAATTTTGGAACTACATTTTGATAGTTCACTGACCACTCGTCACCAGCAGGTACCTCGGGAGGTCTCCATTTTCTCATAAGTGCATTTTTAATGAAATAACAGACAGGTACATCAGTGGCTTCAGTTTCACTAATGACCCTTTGAAACAAACAGGAGATCTCAGGATCACTTTCTTGTTCGACGACAAGTGATTGTCGTTTGTCACCCTGATTAGAAAAAAGAGAATGAATAGTTAAAAGAGGATCACTTTGATCAATATCTTTTGATTGATGCAAACAAGGAGTCAAAGTGACCTCATTAAAAGCCTGACCAATACATGTGTCAGCTAAAGGAATACTTTCCTTATCAAACTCATTCTCAAGAGCTTTCTTTGCCATAGCTCTGGTAACTGCACAAGCTGGGTATAAATCAGGGAATTCTTTTTCAATTGGATCGACTTTCTGATCCAAAGAAGGTTTGTCAGTTACAAGTGGTTTAACCACAACCTTATCTCCAGCTAGGTCGTTGCCTAGTAATAAATGAATGCCCTGAACGGGTAAAGAAGATACTATTCCGACTGTCACAGGTCCTGAAATTAAGTCTGATGACAAATTTACAGAATGGAGAGGAACATTCACAAAGCCTCATTCTACTCCCTGAATAAGAACATTCTCATTAGTTGAAGAGTTCGCAGAAAAAAGGCAAAGTACCTGATAATAAACGACTCTGAGAAGCTCCTGTGTCCCTTAAAATTTTAATGGGGATCTTGGCCAAATCACCCAAGAGTGATATAGAACCCTTCGACATGAATGGTTCATAATTCTCCACAATAAAATCAGACTAGGGTTTATTAGACCCAAAAAATATATTGCTTTCAATACATGACCGTGACCTTGACCTCTTAGAAATAAGAGTATTTGGGATAGGTCTATCTTGATTCTGATGCCTATATTTCAATTTGAAGCAATCAGAAATAACGTGTCCTTTTTTCTTGCTATAGGTTTACGTAGGAAGAGACAATGATTTTGAATCACGCTTCTCAGAAACTTGATTTTTAAAGTTCTACCAGACTGAGTTTCAGAAGGGCTCGTTTTAAGCTGAAAAACCTTTTTACCTGACTGCTGAGTGAAAGACTTGCTTACAACAGGAACTTTTTGAATTAAGAAATACTCGTCAGCAGCAAGAGCAGGATTTTCTAAGGTTTCGATCTCATGCTCATCAAGATAAGTCTTAATGTCACTACGGACACAGTTCTTGAACTCTTCAAGTAATACAAGTTGTTTGAGACTTTCATAATCCTGATCAACTTTCTTGGCTAAGCACCATCTATCAAATAACTGCTCTTCTTCTCTTGCAAATTCGACATGAGTTTGTCCAGCTTCTTTTACATAGTTCCTGAATTTTTGCCGATAACCCTCAGGAATTAATTCATTACCCTTTAAGATGCATTCCTTAACCAAATCATAGTCAGAACTTTGCTATATTGACAGGGATGCATATATATTTCGGGCTTTGCCAAAAGGTACACATTGCAATGACTTAGTCCAATGCTTCCTTGGCCATTTCAAATTTTCAGCAACTTTTTCAAAATAAGGAAAATATTTGTCTACTGCTTTTTCGCTAAAAGGGGGTACTAGCCTAAAATTCTTTGTAATATCATAACTTGAATTTGTATGTGGAATGAGAATGTGCCTTTCACTTGCCAGCTCTATTTCTTTTAACTTAATTTGAAATTCCCTTTCATCCTTCTCTCTTTGCATTTGCATCTGTCTCTCTTTCTCTCTCTCCCGTCTGTCTCTCTCCTCTTTCTCAAATTCTA
This sequence comes from Megalonaias nervosa, assembly GCA_016617855.1. Classification (NCBI taxonomy): domain Eukaryota; kingdom Metazoa; phylum Mollusca; class Bivalvia; order Unionida; family Unionidae; genus Megalonaias; species Megalonaias nervosa. The sequence goes on from JAECUM010018160.1 coordinate 18,647, forward strand.
ACTGTATTTGTTTATCTTTCTCTCTCTCTTGTCTCTCTCTCCTCTTTCTCAAATTGCAACTGCAATTGTTTCTCTTCATTCTGTAAATGCATTTGTTCTTTTTCTTTCTCCAATTGTAGCTGCATTTGCATTTGTTTTTCCTCTTTATTTTTCTGAAGTTCCAGCTTCCTTAACTCTAATTCCATCTTGTATTTTAATTTTAATTCCTTTACTTTTATGTCTCAGTCTGATGCAGACTTACTGATCGAAACCAAAACACTTTTATCCAAAACATTCTTTTCTACCAAATACTGGACCAAAATATTTTTTAATTCTTGCTTCGTTAAAGAAATGTTTGCCTCAGAAAGATAATATTTTCTGGCAAGTTCAAGAAATTCATCTTTATTCAAACAATCCAACTGCTCGTGAGTAGGATTTGAAAGAAAGGTCTCTACTTTTGATGATATTGTGAAAAAGCCTGTTGATTTCACTAAAGATTTGAAACAAAATGTGACATTGTACTTGGGATTTAAAAAATTCTGAAAACTAGAGGAATCTGAATTTCAAAAAAAAAATTTCTGAAATATTTTAGCCAAAATTCATATATCCCAAGAACGAGACCCCAATTTTCTTTGTTACGTGTCTTGGCTCGTACAAACGTAACAAAGAAAAGAGTGAAGCCAACAAGCTTTGTAAAATTTAACAAAATAATTTATTTCCCTAGATAACAAGGTAAAAATATGAGAAAGGACTTACGGTTTATGAATCAAATCCAAAAATTAATCCAATAATTAAAACTATAAGTCCTATCAATAAAAAGCTCTAAGTGAATGGAAGTTTGAATCCCGATGAAGTTCCAAGATGGAAGGCGATGACGTCTTCAATAACATGCTTTGTCTTCATGTGTCAACAGTTCCTTGTTGAATCACCAAGAATAATATTCCAGTTTGGAATTCCGAATAATTTCCAATAAATGTCTTTGTCCAAGAATTCGGATGCGCACTAGATATTTCCAGGGAAAATAAAGTATTTTAAATTAAAAAAATTCAACTCCAACTGGTCACAACAAACACACCTTTGAACTCCAAAAGTTTCAAGCAAGACTCGCCAAAATCACTACAATAACGTGTTTCAAGCCTAACTACAACGCAGAACAGATCACCTTGATAGGGACACGTGATCACTTCCTTTCAAGCGACGTAGAAACATTACATGCGACTATCACGTATGCTATGTACGGCTTTGACTCTACTAAACGAATCTTACTATAAGATTCAATAATATAAAAATAAAGAAGAGTTGTTTACTACAAACTTGAAATTGGCTCTGAAACTAGGTCACCAAAAGATACAACGTTATTCCGGAAAAATATCAAATCCAGCGAATAAAGTTATCATTACAATAACAGGTAATGAAATAAAAATAAAATAAAAGAAAATTTAAAACTAACACACAAGTATTTAAATTACATATAATTAACAACATTCATTTTTTCACCACCGAGAATCCCGAAACTAAAGCCATCATGGTGGAACGTTTTCAACTCACCTTGAAAGAACTCATGTGGAAATATTTTACGCATCAACACGCACTCAAATACATCGACATCTTACCGCACCTAGTCCAAGCGTACAAACAATCTTACCATCGGAGCATCGGACGTGCCCCCCAAGACGTGACTCCCGACAACGAAGTGACCGTCTTCGACCGTCTGTTTTGTTCGTCCCCGACTTTCCCCCAGAAAGGTGAAGTGTTGGCAACAGGAGACTGGGCGCTCATTGGTAAAACCCAAACGCACTTTCGATAAAGGTTACTTACGCAACTGGACCACCTAATTGTTTCGTGTCACTGAACGAGTGCCTGGCCGTCATCCTGCCGTATATAAATTGAAAGACATGAACGGGGAAGTGTTAAATGGAACGTTTAACTTGCCCGACTTACAACGCGTGACCAAAAAAGAAGACGAAGTGTACGACATCGAAAGCATTCTCGATATAAGAACCCGAAAAGTGGGAAAACGTCGTGTCAAAGAAGTCAAAGTACATTGGAAAGGTTATCCGCCGAGTTTTGACTCTTGGATCGACGCTTCGCAAATCATCGACCATAAAAAGAAGTGACCATCATGCCCTTCAACACAACCTCAGCTACTGCAATGATCACTCCTTCCCCCAGTTCTTCTCTGCAAGATCTACAAAAGCAACTCTTGTGGGTGTGGTGTGGAGAACGTGTGCCTAACATGCAAATCGTCTTTTTCTGCCAAATCTTTGTGGTGTATTATGTCATCGGTGCTGCCATTGCCAATTTGAGTTTGCAACAAGGAGACAAACAATTGTTGACCATTTTACTGAGCAGTTGCATCGGTTACCTTCTTCCCAATACGTCCCGCAAATATTCCTCTAACGGGAGCCGTGCGTCCAGCGTCAGTCCCCCTTCCAACAGTCACCATAACAATCACAACAATTCTCTTTTAGACACTCCTCAAGACCATCAAGCTTATGTCATCAACACGGATGACAGTCATCTCCCAGTTACCCACTGGGTAGCCGTCTACTTCCCTAAAGAGGATTATGTGGAGTATTTTGATTCGTATGGATTACCCCCTTTGGAAGACGACATCATCGACTTTATGAGAAGAAATGCCCAGACGACACAATTCAATAATGTGAAATTACAAGGCACAGATTCCATGGTTTGTGGACAACATTGTGTGTATTTTCTTCATCAACGCAGTCTTGGATATCCTTTAGAACATTTAGTGACTTATTTTGATCTTAACTCTTCTAGAAACGATGAGAAAGTAGATCGATGTTTTTGTGACCGTTATGGCTATCTTTTGTCTTTAGCTATGAAACGTAGTGTACATCAGTGGCCTCATGACTTCTATCAGTGGAAATCTAACTTGACTTCACAAAGTTTTCAACCTTGTCAAAACAAGTTTGTTTAATGTTATTTGAATTTGTTAGTTGTTAGTTGTTTGTTGAATAAAAAATGTTATGTTTTGAAATAAAAAATGTGTCTATCGCTTGTTTTCAAAACATTTTATCATTATAAATGCTCTTTGACTTCTCTCTATCTCTCACCATGACATTAGCTATCATAGCGTTCCTACCCAACAAAAACCCAGTAGTGATGTTTTCTATCGCGTCCACGTTTGAACCATATAAAGCGGGACAGTCTCCAGTCTGGAAACACTTGAGTACCATTCAGTAATCATCCACATAGGACATTCGGTGCTCGAGGTTTACAATACTTATGACGGGGAAGAAATCAACAGATCTCTGCAGGGATGTACAACGATCTGTCCAGTAATAGTGGCAATGAGTACATCATATGCGGAGATTTCAATGCCCATTGTAAAACCTGGGGAGGAACTCACCTAGATAAAAGAAGGAAATTAATTGAGGAATAGGTAAACAGATCTAATCTGGAAATGCTCAATAATGGAGCACGCACCAGAATAGACCCAGAAACTGGCTCACTGTCAGCCTTAGATCTAACTATTACTACCCCCAAACTGGCTTCAATAACAAATTGGGAAGCAGATCATAATAGTACATTGGGAAGTGACCACTTTCCTATCATCATTACTATTGGCCTTTACACCCAAATTACCAAATTTACTAGAACTCAAAGATGGAGATTTGACAAAGCCGATTGGGGCACATTTAGAACAATACTGACCGGTGCAAACATAGAAAATATTAGTGACGACAACATAGACATATTCAACCAAAATATAATAGAATGTCTAACAACAGCCGCAACCAGGAGCATACCCATGACAGGAACAGGAAACATCACCAACGCAAAACCGTCAGTCCCTTGGTGAAACGATGACTGCAAAAAGCACTGCAGGAAAAGAAAGGTGCCTTAAACAGGTTTAAACATACAGGACAATCCTTAGATTTTCTCAAATAAAAAACAAAGAAAAAGCAGCAAATTAAAAAAAAATACTTCAAACCGCTAAAGAAGACTCGTGGCGAACTTATTGTTCAACACTAGACCTCAAATGCAATACTAAACAGGTATGGAGCAAAATTAAGGCAATGAGAGAGAAGACAACAAAAACCATGCCAAAAATAATGGCAGCACAAAAATTAAGGAAAAATGCAGACCTACTTGCCAAACATTTTGCGGGAATGAGCAGTAACAGTAACCACACAACTCCCTTCCAAAATCACCGAAAATATGTGGAAAACAAATTTCCTCACCTCTTTCGTGATTTGGAAACGAAACACAGCCCGCTAAATATGGACTTTATCATACAATAATGGAAAACCGCGCTCAAGGGAAATAAATCAACATCACCTGGAGAAGATAATTTGGGATACGAGATTTACAAGAATATACCGGAAAATATGGAAATCATAATTCTTGACCCTATTAACACATCATGGAGAACCGGAACAATCCCCCAGAAATGGAAACAAGCCATCGTAACCCCAATTCCATAAAAGGACAAAGATCCAATGGAAATAACATCATACAGACCAATATCACTCACAGATAACATATGTAAAGTGACGGAAACGATGATTAATAACAGGCTCAAATACCACTTAGAAAGCAATGACCTGATTTCCAAATATCAAAGCGCTTTTCGCAATAAAAGATCCACCCTAGATCAAATATTTACGCTAGAATCATATATCAAATTAACATTTAACGTTAAGAAGAATTGCGACCGCAACCTCATTGCATCTTCCTCGACCTAGACAAAGCTTTTGATCTGGTGTGGACCAATGGCCTGATCGCTAAATTAAACCACTATGGTAACAACGGAAACATGCACCGGTGGATAGCCAATTTCCTAAATGGATGCCAAATCAGGACAAGAATAGGGGACCAATACTCAGAAACACATGTACTAGAGAACGGCACGCCTCAGGGAAGTGTCTTAAGTCCCACGCTATTCAACATAATGGTCAATGACCTTGAGCGCTCGGTCAACCTAACTAAACTAGATTTACAGTTTGCAGATGACAGCGGCATCTGGAAGGCTGGAAACCCTGCCAGTAATCAAATAATTTAAAAAATCTGAAGAGCCTAAACCAAATCGGCCGCTGGGCCGACAAATGGGGTTTTAAAATCTCAAAAGGAAAAACAGTAGGAGTAATGTTCTCTCCCAAATCAAATACCATTATAAATTACCCAAGCCTATTCATCCAAGGCGAACAAATAAAATTAGTAAAGGTAGGAAAATTCTTAAGTATGTATTACGACGAGCATCTTACGAGGAACTATCACATTTCAGAACTTGTCCGAGCATGCAATCAAGATTTAAACCTAATTAATAATATTAAAGGATTTAACTGGAGGAGCCGACCAAGATACGCTGTTGACACTATATAATAATAAGATCTAAACTGGACTATGGATGTCAAGTTTATGCGTCAGCCAAGCCAAATCTACTATCAAAATTGGACACTATTCAATCCAAAGCATTACGTATATGTACAGGAGCGCATAAAAATACCCCCAAAGAAGAACTTCACATACTCGCAGGAGAACCATCACTCACACTCAGAAGACAAGAACTAATACTTAGATATGCGGAAAGAAACTCAATACATGGAGATACTCATCCCACCAAATCAATTATCGCAAGATGCAACACTGCATTTAGCCGTAAATTAGTACCAAATCCACCTGGAGGAAAGAAAATCCACGAATTATGCAAGGCTCTAGACCTACAAAGCTATAAGCAGACCACATCAAATTTCCTGATCCAACACCATGGGCATGTAAAACACCCAAAATTAACCTACAAGCAATAAAACTCGGATCCAAACACGACCATCCGTTAGAAATAAGATCTAGAATACTATTAGTAATTGGCGTGTCCTACAATGACTACATCAAAATCTACACTGACGGATCCAAAACCAATAATCCCGACAGCTGCTGTAGTCTCACCAGAAAAGAACACAGAACTGGGAAACAGACTCCCAGACAATTGCTCCATTCATACAGCAGAATTCTGGGTTATAATGGAAACACTCAAATGGGTTCAATCAAACAATATCCGCAAAATTATAATTATTAGTTATTCACTAAGCGTTCTAAAATCACTAGAAACCGGACACTCCGACAGTCAAGACAACTTCATGAAAGATAACGTAACAAACAAACCATAGAATTTATGTGGGTACCCTCCCACATCGACATCCCTGGAAATGAGAAAGCGGATTTAGCAGCGAAACTCAAACTCGAAGAAATTGAACACATCAAGAGGAACTATAGCATTAAGGAAATTTACAGCATCATAAGCAGAAATATTATTGAAAAATAACAACACGAATGGGACAACTGCCCAAAGGGACGTACACTATTCTATCCAAAAAACAGTGTGCAGGAATGCCAGAACACCAAACTAGATAATAAACACCACCAAACTATCATTAATAGAATTAAAACTGGATGAACTTAATTAGCCAGCATATTTGGAAAATACATACCGACCAACAGGGATTGGGGCCCCTATTGCCCTCACTGCCCACCCCCTGAGAATTTACAGCACGTCTTCAATGTGTGCCATAAATACCAGACACATAGGGAGGCATTTACAACCCTACAGACGTCCATAGGCTCTCCATCAACATACCCGGATTTCTTAGAACAGACCAATCCCAACCTAAACCTAACATACAAAAACATTTTGTATTTCCTTGAAGCCATAGGTAAGCAAGGAAAAATCTAATTATAGCTTTTTCGACCTCCATTATAATATCCTCCACTGTTGCTAAAATACACCACTAGCTTATCATCACCCCTTAGAAATCGTCCAACACCCGTAACAGGTTACCACAAGCAATGCTATGAACGAAATATCATGAGGAACAGGCCTTATGAAAATATAGATGGAGCAGTCCCACTTGTGAAGGGCGCGGGAATTCAGGCCGCATAGGGCTTGACTACGCCTGTGCGCGTACCTAGACCGGACACTTGCTGGACTTGCTTCTCCTGTCTTTATATGTCTGACCCATGACCCAATTGGTAACCTGAAACTTAACGTAACTGACACTAGAATACCTCACTAGTGCTGTTATTATTCTCCCAAACCATCAAATAACCATAACAGGTCCCACAAACAATTCAATCAGTAAACAACATTCATGCAATGCAATTAATATCAGGAACGAAATATCATTATGAACAGACCTTGTGAAAACGCAGACGGAACTGTCCAGCTCGTGAAGGGGATTCAGGTCGCATATGGCCTGGTTACGCCTGTGCGCGTACTTAGACCCGACACTTGCTGGACTAATTCCTCCTGTATTTATACGTCTGACTCATGACCCAGAACCACAAGTTCCATAAATTAGCAATGCAATAGAAATAACCAATTCAATGTAACCTACTACAAGTCATTAAGTTAAGCAATATTCATAAAGATAAGCCACCACAAATAAAATTAAACACCTAGATAAGTACTAACAATCTCATTAATACCTCTACTATCTTCTACTCCACCACTAAGACGAAGTGCGGAAGGAAGTATAAATTTACTACAACTCAACAAACTGTCCATCAAAATAGCATATATAAGGTGGCCAAAAACCCAAGCCATCAGGTCCAGCTGCACAAGGTGGCAACGATTCGAAAATAACACACTAGCCTATTATTAAGGACCCCAACTAAGATTATAAGGTGGTTAAAAACCCAAGACCATCAGGCCCTGCTGCACAATGCGACACACTAACTAGACATACGTCAGAGAACTCTCCAACTAGAACTATAAGGTGACTAAACCCAAGTCATCAAGACCACCGCACAATGCGGAAAATAGTACAACCATACTTAATTAAAATAAAAAAATATCAACGTCTAAATAAACAACTTCAATCTATCCCGCTTCGTCTAAACTTATACTCGATTTCAACAGCACAGAATATCATTATTCAAAATTGCGACAAGACGCCATTTTTAACTTTCAGAATAATGGGACCAAAAAATGATCCCGGATGTTCAAAAGCAACTCCTTTTCCGTCAGCATCCCTTCTGCTTTCCCTCTACCGGACACTCAGTTAATCAGTGTACCATGCACTTGATCGGCATGAGTGAGTGTTGGATCCATTCCCACTCATGGTAGCCCTTGATACAGGTTGATTGGAACTTTATTGTCCCACGACCTGTTGGCTGAACTAAATAGCACTCTTTGAGTGCTTTAATGCGCTGGAGGATGAGGCACTATTTCCTTCCCCCTCGAATAATTAAATAACCCTCGTATGAGGGTATAAACTGGTCGCGAATGCCGTATAGGCGCATGCGACCTTAATTCAATACTTCTTCTTCTTCAGTCTGGCCATCCATGGTTGACTCGTCCACCTATGAACATGCCTTCCTGACTAACCAAGCTGAACGAAGCTTACGTGAATTTACATCGTGTCAGGCAAAGCCTGATACCGAAGCCTGAAGAGATAGAGAATGTCAGGATGTTGAAAGTGACCCAAGACCTGATAGAAGAACTCTTCAGAGAGGAAATCAAGAAAGAGGAAGAAGAATGGACTGAGAAGTACAGACTTCGGAAGCAGCAGGGAGAACAGCAACAACAGCAGCAGCAGCAACAACAGCAGCAGGAACCAGACAGAGGCTTTGTCGACTGCCGAGTAGACACGAAAGAGTTCTCCTTCTCTTTCTGAAGAAGCACACGTATCCTGTGGGAAAGCCTACCGCCAGACGGGGACGCAATCTTAGACGATAAAAGATTGCTATCACTCCCCGTTAACAAAAACAGCCCTTTTCAGGGCTACCACAACACTCTAGAAAAGACATACGAATTGAATTGCCAAAAAAAAATTGTGTGTTAATGTTAAAAAGATAGGAGTGTGTCTATAAGCACTTCGTTTCTTTTGTAAGTAAAAATCCACACTTCGTTTCTGTCTTGTCCGATAGTGTATGTCTGTGTTTGTAAGGAAAAAGGTTAACGTGAGTGTTTCTTTTAGGTCCGCGCTTTCCATGGGATGTTGATATGGGTATTGTAAGTTTTGGTATTAACCGGAGATTTGCCACTGCAACTAAGAAGAGAAGAACATATACTGCGCTATGCCATTAGAAACTCTATACATGAGGATACCAACCCGACCAAATCAACGATACAAGAATGCAGAACCCCCTTTAGTGCTAAACTTGTCCCAAAACCTTCAGCATGTAAACGGTTACATACACTCCGCGAAGAACTTGAGATAATGGATCTACAAGCAGAAAAATACAAAATCTGTGATCCCGCCCCGTGGAGAAACAATACACCTAAAATAAACTTCATTGCTCAGACCTTCGGAAATAAACAAGAAAATCCCTGGAAAATCCTAACCAACATACACAAAGTAATGCATGAAACATACAAAGGATACACCAAAATATACACTGACGGATCCAAGTCCAAAGACCTAAATAGAACTGCAGCATCCATGGTTGTACCACAACAACATTTCCAATTCGGCGCTCACCTACCGGATGGCTGCTCCATCTACACAGCAGAATTTTGGGCAATCAAGGAAGCAATAAAATGGATAAAGACACAAAACCACAACCACCATGTCATCATAACCGAATCCTTAAGCGTCCTTAAATCAATCGAATCTGACACATCAAAAAGCAGAGGCAGTATGTTAGATGAAACCGTGGCAATCATACGGCAGCTTGAAGAAAAACAACACAGCATTGAATTTTTATGGGTGCCATCACACATCAACCTCACCGGAAATGACACTGCGGATCTTGCAGCGAAACAAAACCTCATGAACAACACAATACACCCACTCACCTACAGCGTCCATGAACTATACAGCCAGGTAAGACAGAAAATAAATTACAAATGGCAACAGCAATGGAACAACACTAACAAGGGCAGACACCTATTCCAACTTCAACAAGAGGTAGCCAGAAACATCAAATCACCCAAAATTATGGAACCTGCCATTCTCAAAATTATCAACAGGTTAAGGACAGCAAAAACACTACTAAGAAGCAGCTTTGGAAGACATCTTAAAGACCAACTAAACCAAACCATCAACTGCCCCCATTGCCCTGAACCAGAAACACTGGACCATGTCTTCAACACCTGCCCCAGATACCACAATCAACGAAATGACTTCAGGGACTATCAAAAGAGGATCGGATCTCCAGCAATATACCCCGAACTACTTGACACGAAAAGGAACACAAACATCGATGCCACATACAGAAACATAATACAATATTTAAAACAAATCAATAAATACAGCGACATATAAACACAAGTGAGGACTACTAAACAAAGAGAAAACCTTAACAACTTCTTCACCACCTAACCCCCTATAAATCCTACCTACCTCTCACCCACCTGCATGAAGCTAACTAGAAACTAACTAACACTAAACAGAAATAAATAGAAACAAACTAGGGGATGTGAGATGGAGTGGGGGCTTCGGTTTACAACCCACCTAGGGGTATGTACTAGCCTATGCGCGGGCTGGAGCCCTTGCCTCATCTCAAATCTCATAGTACAAACGGAGCTAAAAATCCACCTACATACAATATAAAACCTAACCACAGGATAGATGTTGTTGATATGCCTTACAGGGGCCTGATTACTCAGCAGTGGCGACTGTGTCAACACACACAACAAAACGCACACACACTTCTTTCTTATGTATAGAACTATCTACTTATCCTACTAACCACGCATGTGCCTCTACCCTTAAACAAAGAAAAAAGAAAAAAAATATTACTTTATTTTCTCTCTACTCCTCAACCCCGTCTTGTATGAGCCTTCACTGTTTTAACACACCATCAAAGAAACAATATTTTTTCTTCAAAATTACGAGAAAGAAATAAGTAAGGGGATAGGCGATGGAGGAGGAAGAAAGCAAGAGGAGGGAAAATGAGAACACAGAAGAGAGGAAGGGTACTACTGCAACCGACGAAAGTCGAATCAACACCAACCAGCTAGCGAACAGAAAACCAAAGCACGGACTTTCTAATAAAAACAGAACCCTTTCCCCTCCCCTTTTTTTCCCGGACAAGCAAAAGGTAGCTGACTCGAGAGACAATTCCACCTCGTAAGAAGGTGTTATTGTCTGCCAAACTCGAACTACTACTGGCGATTTCTGGGACTCAAAACAGGTGCTAGGAAGAATATACTAGCAAACACCTGGGCGGAATCCTTCAAGCAACAAGCCTGTGTTGTCAAAAGATTATCCACTACAAAGTCCTTTTGCCCACCTTTTTTTTTCTTTTCCGGACAAGAGATGTCCTAATACGGACCCAAAACAGGTGCTAGGGAAAACAAACTAGCAAACACCTGGGTGGAATACTACAAACAACAAGCCTGTGTTGTCAAAAGATTTTCCACTACAAAGTCCTCTTTCTTTATCCGGACAAGCGAAGGCCAAATGATTTTTTTTTTCCTGACAAGCGAAAGGTAGCTGACTCGAGAGACAATTCCACCTCGTAAGAAGGTATTATTGTCTGCCAAACTCGAACAGCTACTGGCGATTTCTGGGACCCAAAACAGGTGCTAGGAAAAGTATACTAGCAAACACCTGGGTGGAATCCTTCAAGCAACAAGCCTGTGTTGTCAAAAGATTTTCCACTATAGAGTCCTCTTGCCCACCTGTTTTTTTTCTTCTTATTTTTCCGGACAAGCGATGGCCTAATACGGACCCAAAACAGGTGCTAGGGAAAACAAACTAGCAAACACCTGGGTGGAATCCTACAAACAACAAGCCTGTGTTGTCAAAAGATTTTCCACTACAAAATCCTCTTCCTTTTTCCGGACAAGCGAAGGCCCTTTTTTTTCTTCTCTATTCCATGAGGTACTTCCTTTGGATATTTAAGACCTCTTTCGATAAAAGTTATATCCACACAAAATCAGACAAGATCCTTTGGCTCCACCATCAAAATTAACACCTATCCTTAGCGAGGCGTGACACTAACAAACATGGGAAGGCTTACACCCAGCTGATTGGTCCTATTTAGAACGAAAATGTACACTCTGTACCCAAAATACCAACTACTGTAGTTACGAGTAATGACATTCTAAAACTCGTACATTAGGACAATTGCACAGGTGACTTACACACTATTGGTGATAGGGTTGTCCACTAGTACAACTGGACTAAATTTGACCAATCAAGTGCGGCCTGGTGTTTCGGTGCGTAAATTAATTGAACGGTCCCGAGGTACGCTTTGTCCTTCCTCTGTGTGCGGGGCCGCTGGTTCTGGGTGTGTGATTGTGCCCTGTGTGTTGTTTCGTGGCGCCCTCCTGGGTCCCTCTCCTCCTTTTCCTCGGCCAGACATATAACTAAGTGGTGCGACCATCGCACATAAAGGCGGGATTGTAATGGCACCATTCCTACAATCCCGACCAATTAAAAATCTCGACTCTCGAGAATTAACCAGTCGCGAAAGCTATTAGATAGCATATGCGACTTAAATCCTTTATTCATTCATTCAAGTTTTGGTGTCAGGGGATGTTTTCCTTCACGTCCGTGCTCCAGGTATATAAAGCGGAGCGATCGTCAGTCTGGCTACCCAACGTTAACCAGTCAACATGAGTAACAGAATAGCAAAGTTACTGGAGCTCCAGATGGACCTGGAGTATGCCAGGCGTCTTTAGATGAGTTGGTTATGGAGGCCATAGCAGAAGCTGCCAGGCTTCAAGAGGAGGAAGAGGAAATAAAGAAGAAAGCAGAAGTGGAAAAGAAGAGAGGGATCCTGCCTCACCTCATACTGAGACCTCCACAACCCTTAGCAGCACCACCACGTCAGCCACAGCCACAAGTACCAGTGCCAGTAGAGCCGCAGAGACCTCATTATCATCCCCGGCTACAAAATAGAAGAAGACAGAGGGAAGTCTTCACCATTCCTGAAAGTGAAGACTGGCAGAGTGAAGCCAGTCAACCCCACTCTGCGCTCCAAGCCACAACCTTAAATTGGGAGCAGGACTGCAGCAGACGTTGCGTGTGTGGGGCCAGACCTGGGAGGTGCGAGCATTAACTAGGTGCATTTGTAGTTAGACAAAACAGCCCTTCTCAGGGCTAACCATATCTCTAGAAAAGAGAGACTATTCAAGTTGCCAATTTGTGTGAATGTGGAGTAGTGTGACTATAAACACTCACTCCTTTACTAGTATATGTGTATCTGTGTGTTTGTATACGTTCGCGTACGTTTGTGTGGATAGTAGATATGGTGTGTTTTTTTCTTCTCTTCCCCTCTTTGTGGATAATAGATATTGATGTGTTTGTTTGCGTTCGCTTACGTTTGTTTGGATAGTATATATGGTGTGAGTTTTTTTTCTCTTCCCTTCTGTGTGGATAGTAGCTATTGGTGTGTTTGTATGCGTTCGCGGACGTTTGTGTGGATAGTAGATATGGTGTGTTTTTTCTTCTCTTCCCTTCTGTGTGGATAGTAGATATTGGTGTGGGTTTCTTTCTTCTCTTCCCTTCTGTGTGGAATGCAGATATTGGTGTGTTTTTTTCTTCTCTTCCCTTCTGTGTGGATACCATATAATATGTGAAGTGAGTGTAAGGGATGTTTTCCTTCACGTCCGTGCTTTAAGTATATAAAGCGCAGCGATCGTCAGTCTGGCTACCCAGCGTTGACTAGTCAACACAAGATGGATTTGTTTAATCAACTGAAGGACAGTTGGTACTGGATGGTGGATGTAGCCTATGTGGTGGAAATGCTTGAACAGGAATGGAGGTATCCAGTTACCAAAGACTTTGTGACAAGTCAAGTCACCAGCCTCAAAGTAGCCAGGGATCTAGTGAAATGCATGATAGAGGAGTAAGTAGAGAAATTAAGAGGCTTCATCCATCCTAAATATGTGAGAGTGGGAACACTGAAGCAGACCCTTGATAGTGTCATCCAAGTGAGGTGCTTTCTACAAGACATAGCAAATTTAACACAGTGGTCTTTTGTCCAGTGGGGGTTAGAAAAATTAAAGAAAGCTGAAGACATTATGAGAAAGGTGATGGAAGAAGAGGCAAAGAAGATCAAAGATACCTGGGCAAAAAAGAGGAAGGACAAAGAAAACAGAAAGAGAAAAGAAGAGTTTGAGAGACTGAATCAAAACTAGATGAAAGTGCAAGAAAAATTTAGATCTATGGGACATCCTGACTGGATGCCAGAGAAGGAAAACAAGAAGAAATGAATCATAGAGAAAGTGAGATGCTGGTGGAAGAACTGGAGAAAATAGAAGAACCCAAAGGCCCTTTTCAGGGCCACTTCATTGCCTCGAAAAGATAAAATTTGCCATAGATGTGTATGAACCGCAATAAATCTTGTCCCTATACATCTTGTCCATAAACAGCCCTAGGGGGGTCTTGTCATGTTCATTCCCATTGTCCCTATCCATCTTGGCCCTATACAGCCCCAGGGTGTTTTTCCCTATATGTCCTCATAGGCCCTATAATAACAATTATCTCATTTAAAGTGGTTGGAAAATATGGTAGCGGAAGCCTACAGTCAAAAGAAAAATTTTTGTATCCACCGATCAAGTCAGACGACACCATCACCAGATACATGTAAGTGCAATCTTCCAGAGAAATATAAATTTTCCAAACCATAAACTGATTTAGATTTTGGTATTATTTAACACCAGAAAAATTAGAGCTGAGTTCCTTAACCATGGATACACAACAGTAGCCTACCCAGGCTGATCCTATATTAGGAATCGAACCCACACTCTTTCGGTCGTGACGGTGGGGAGACGCATGGAATTGTTGTTGGCGGAATTTCAAGAAGTTCATATTTAGGCTATTGATTTAATTCTGTACATGAGATAATTTCCTCGGGTTTCAAACTCTTGCTTACAAACTTCATTTAATTGCTTGAGACACACCGACAGAAAGAAAAAACGACAATAACTGTTATGGAACACCGTTCGAAATAAAACGAATCTATGTTGCACTTGATCAATTATTGAAATTTTTTTTGTCATTTCTGGATTGAATGGTGATCGTCACTCTTTAATGGATTTCTGCTATACGTCTTTAACATCTGTTTTTTTTTACACCTTTTGCGTCTACTTCTTATCTGGAATGCTTTTCAACTGTAAAACAATCAAGTAAACCTGAATAATTGCAAATTATCTGACTATATTTCGGCCTCTAGATGCTTTCAAAGCGGAAACTTTCGGCAACTATCGATTGCTGCAACAAGTGAAAATGCATCTGTTGTGTTTGCATAAACAGGAATTGCAAAACCAAAACTATTTTTCAAACTATAAGGCCCTAAAAATAAATTCTTCAAAAGCACTCTCAAAGTAGTTTATCGCATACTGCAAGAGTAGAGGCGAAAGATACATTTCAAAGACCTACAGTGGTGATCGATACCTGTTGCCACACATGTAATATATGCAATTTTCATTGATGTCGTTGCAAAGATAAACTATTCATTGTGTAGAATGGCAGCTAAAAAAAAACACTGCCGCCAAACCAAAAATACCATTCGTATATGTTCTTCATCACGCAGAATGCGATACCTAGAAATGTTTTTTTGTGGGATTGCAGAAGATAGCAAACCATCTGTTTTTATTCTGTACTGTGTTTCATCTTTCATATTAAATTTCTATAATGGCCTCAGCATTTATTCTGATGTTGCCAAAATAACAGTTTGTTGATAAGAAAAGCAATTTTATATATATATATATATATATATATATATATATATATACTATATATATATATACTATATATATATATATATATATATATATATATCTTGTAAGATATACACCATAGATTTATAATATGTCTGAACATCACATTATTTATTGAATTGTTCATTAAATGTATGACCCGCTGAAATGATACTTAACACAAAAAGAAGTACTTTAAGAAAGGGTGTATCTGCGTGGAGGTTTTATAGTCCCAATAATACACTACAATAAATATTTCGAGTGACAAAAGTTATCAATGTCAAATCTCTCCTTTCAGTAACATAAGAACAACAACAAAGTGTTCCATGTCCAAAACATCACAAAGGAGTAAAGTTCACAATCAAGAAAATCGATGCATATGTAAATTTCTTTAGCCAGAAAATGGTGTATATCATGAATATACTGATATTACCTAGCAACGCTCTTCAAAGAAGTGGTTTCAAATGAAATTAAGTAATTATTTATCTTTTTTCTTTATTGCTCTGGGCCACAATAAAATTGCACGATAAGGTCTCTGTAACAGCATCAATTCCTGAAACAAATTTAGAAAAGGCGCTTGATCTAGTATTTTTTCGTAAACACGTATCTGTGTATTACTGTGTTTCTTAGTTTAGTACACGTGTGGAGAGTTCTCATTCTCACATTCATATGTGTGCATCATGATTGTGCTTTCCAGTATATAGCAACCCTGGCACCTCTGTCTGCGTGGGTTCGAGTCTCGGGCTCGGCCAATGTGGTTATGTGAGAAAGCTTGCCGGTAGCTTCTCGTGGGTCGGTGGTTCTTTCCGGGTTCTCCCGGGTTCTTCCTCCACCATTAATACTGGCCGCCATGTATAGCCTATCTTGTGCTGAAAAATGGCGTTAAACCCTATAACAACAACAACAACAACAACAGCAACCCTGGAGAATATTGAATATATATGTACTGTTGCTATTCGACATTCTATATCACTCATACAGTATACTATTCCTTTTACACTCCACGACAAATGGACACATATTTTGGGGGGGTTGGGGGTGGAGATGGGGCTACAAAAAAACAAATACTCTTGATTAAATATAAATATATCATTGTTTAAGTAGGGATTCTCAAGACACTCAATGTCTGAAAAACGGTGGTGAAATCTGGCATTGATGAGCGTTGACTGCAAACCATAATTAAGTCACTACCGAAATTTTGGATGCAGCGTCTGTTACTCTGCTAGGCTGCAAGCTTGCAAGATCCAAAGTTATTCGTGTGTTTGACTGCAGAAATGAACAAAATAAAGAACTAACATCCTCAAAAGTAAACTCACAATGATTAAAATGTTTTGTTTACAGATGTTTCAACAATACTTCCTACTCAACAATGCTTACTTTATGAATTCGCCCAAGAAATGTGCTAACCAAAACAATCTCTTCATTTTCGTTTGCAAACTGCCAATAATTTGACAAAATATACAATATTGATCATTATATGTATAAGATAAATTTGTGAAAAGTCGCTGTCCTAGAATTATTATAAAATTTCGGAACTTCTTTTTATCGATGTAGTACTTCAGCCGATAATCACATTGGCATGAAATGAAGAAAAATATCCACGAAAATCGACGGTTTTTGCCTCAGAAAATATATAATGAAAAGATAATCTAAGTTGCTTTTAGTAGATATAAGATAATATTTCACTCGTGAAATGAAAGCATTTGCCACTCGTGGCATATATTTCACTCGTGAAGTGAAAGCATTTGCCACTCTTGGCATATATTTTCTTATATCATCTCCAAAAATGAAGATATCCTCTATAAATCACTACTTATTCTTGAATTCTCATTACTGTAATGAAAATGATGATGATTCAAATACCATTCGCAAAGAATTGGCCCAAGATTGCAAAACAATGTTTTGCACGCTAATTAAGCTCATTTCCAGAAAAATGAATAAGTTTAAATGTTAAACATCACCACAGAAATAACGCTTTCTCGATCAGGCTGTTGCGTCATCGCTATCATGGGTTAGGTTTTAAGTCAACCACAAAGAATTACAGTAAATGCGGAATTTACATCAGAAATAACTCTTTCATCAGACTTCCGCGTCATCACTATCAAAATACATCGTACTGCGCCTTGTTCTGATGCAGAGAAAGACAACAACCATCGTTAATCAGTCGAGATAATTTGGTGAAGTTTGAACTTGCTTCGAGATTATATTCGTGCAGTATCAGATTGTCAGTGCAAGGGAATTATTTTTGTTCCATATTGTTTTGTTAAAGGCTTTGTTTTCACCCATCACAAAACGGAACCAGACAGACATTATATGGCTAAGAGCTATATCTTGTGACTACGGAAATTAGATAAAGGATCTATGGATAAACGGATGGATGAGTGGATGTTGCTGGGTAAGTTATGTCATTAGAAGAGAGTGATTGTGGTTTTCCACGTTTGTGAAAATTCTTTCAAGGAAATAAGAAGTTTGTACATGAAATGCAATTCTTCTTGACATTTTGCCAGGTTTTTGCTTGACAGTTTTCCAGGATTGCTCTTTTGCGGCTTGTCGTATGATTATATAATTAAAACTGTGAAAAACATCATCTGTTGGAACGGGGTGTTTTGTTGGTATTGTTTATTTTTAATTTTTTTTTTAATTTTTATTTTTATTTATTTATTTATTAATTTTTTTTTTTTTTATATTTTTTTTTTATTTTGCTTCTTCGTTTGTTTTTGTTCATTTAAGGAAATAAATATCATATTAAATTGAGGATATGCAATAAAACAAAAGCTTCTGATCAACTGAAACTGAAAATTATTTACTTTTAAATGCATATATTGGAAATAATGAACATATGTAGAGACTATTTAGCAAATAATTTCAAACTTTGTACTTGACAAAATTGACTTACAATGTTGGACCCAACTTAGAAATATTAAGATATTCGATCATCTCAATTGCTGAGTTCATTTGCCTATGTAAAAACGACCTTTTTTTCTCATAGTTTATAGAGTTAAAAATGTAGCGGCTGCCAGATTTATATTCTAACTTTTAAAGAGGTCATCAGCCGGGTTCGTGCGTGTTTGACGCGAAAGATGTGCATTTTCAAGAATCTTCCTACAGTATTTGGAGTTTCTTATGTTTGTGAAGACATGAAAAAACAACAAAGAAAAACATAGTATGATATAGGTTTCGTCGTAATTATTACACAGACTGTATCTGATGTTATTTTCCTGCTCATTCAATCCCCTTTGTGTACGTATTAATACAAAAGGAACTCAAAATGAAGCTACAAATCCTATTCAACAGGTGCTTTGACAACGATATACAACCCAATGTTTTCTTCCTATCTCTGTTGAAGTGAGTCCAAGGGTTTGCTGATAGAATCAGGCATCTATCAAAATCTCCCGTTGACTTTATCGAAACCCAAAAGAACAAACAATTTAATTTACTCAGCACTGCCTCATCTTGTTTATACAACGATATCAGAGGATCAGACGAAGGTTCAAAAGTAGAATATGTTGTGTGCCAACAGTTTTACGTCATTGCATTAGATTATCAGGATACATGCTGAGTAAATAATGTATAAAAGTTGCTTGGTACGTCTAAATCTCGGCAGTTGATACGATCCGGTATGTTTAGAACAGCAAACGTGGGGGATGAGCTGCGTGATTTATTTTAAACAATTGCGATTGCTCATTATGACCACCTTCAGAGAAACCACAGACGATTTTAAACAATAAAATTTATTGTATCTTCTTCTCGTCATTTCAAACTGATCAAGCCGGTATATATTCCAGATATTCTGAAAACAAAATCCAAACAAAAAATAATAACTACCAACCTTTACTTGTATAGTTTCTGAAAGTTTAGCACATATCAATGAATTCCATTTCCGCTTAAAAATATAACTTTAAATAGACGACGATAAATGCAGAGGAAGTTCTTGAACAAATCAGTGCCATTTTTACAAACCATTGTGGGTATGACAGGCATCATGTTACTTTCTAAAATATTTTCATTTATTATACGAGTAAGTTAGTCCAAATATAATTTAGTTTTCATATGATTTGGGTCAGATTTTAAGGCACCGTTCGCATAAGCGCGAGGTGACTCGTTGCTGAATAAAGTATATTTTTTTTTTTACTTTTGATTTTCCCATTTTCAACAGAAACGGATTTCAGCGCAAGCGTAGGTGTAATGATGTAATGTCAAACCATTCATTTGTTTCACGGAAACATATGTGGAATTGTCTATAATAATTGACCGCGTTGTGTATTAACTCACAATGATGAATCCAAGAAGAATAAACCGTTATCTGTTTCCTAATTACACTGTAACTGTTTGCTGTATAATCTATTTATGTATACTAAAGCCTGTTTTCAACTCATTAACTAAGATCATTAGCTGACATGTTTAACCCATGCGGTCATAAAATTTGCCTTTTTAAATAATAAGATGAAATTCGCACAAAACCTAAATTTACAGGAACTAAAAAAACTATTGAAGTATTTTCATTATCGTTTTCTTGAGATGAGAAGATTTTCTTTCAATTATTAAACACCTTCGTAAGAGCTGATCAATTCTATCAGACGTTCTTCAATATTTCCGCTGATGACATCGTCTGAAAAGGGTTTAATATTACCTTCTCACTTCCTTCATACGTTGTCGAGAGCCGTGGGGGAGTGGCGATTAGTGAGCAAGATTCGCTAACAGATGGGCGGATTTTTAATCCTAGCATCGGATTGATTTGGGTCGGCTACCATGCTGTGTCAATCGGCAAGACCTTTTACGTCAATTGCCTCAGTTATGCCGTACAACACCGAACCAAGCCAGTCATAATTTGTCGTCCTTGAGGCCTTGCTTTCTCTTAGTTGATTGGCTGGTATGGATTTCAATATTTCCACGTATCTGATCCATTCACGCTTGTTTCAATCAATACCAAGGTCATGATTATAAAAATGAAAATGATTCTACTCGATTTTGTACAATTCAGACACAAGCAGATGGATAAATAGAGGAGCAAATATGTTTTTAAAAAACAAAGAAAAACAACAAAACATAGGCAAGGGATAGGATTCCCTCTGAATACGTAAGAGACCACGTCGGAGGTCTCGCCAGGTGGGGTCCCACCACGTAGGAGGTTTCACCACGCGGGTAATACACATGAAGCTGAAAATATTATACTCATCTCAGTTTCATTAACAGATATGGGTCAGAAGCACGTGCCAAAATGTATTCAGTATTCAGTAATTTTACAACTGTCACAAAGGTGAAAATTGTGTGTATAATTCATGTGATTCAAATGCTTATCTTCAAAACTCATTTATCTCAACAAATATTTGACTTCTGCTGGCTTCTACACAGATAATAAAATAAAATAAGTATCAATCATTTTTGCTATTTACTGAAAACATAACTGTGTTAATTTGTTGAGTTTTTTCGGGGACGGGGATTTCAGACTCGATAAATTGAGAATTAATGAGAAGGATCCAAGCTTGGTTGATAATCAGTATAAAAGAATTTATACTGTAAGACTGGAATATGTCTGTCATATTCATTTCAAAATATTTTGCTACAATTTCCATCAAGTGTAAAGTCAAAATTATTTAAATATATTCTCGTTGATTATAATAATGGCACTCAGTAGTTTGAGTCCCTGATTCCATGACCTCCAGCTTCCAATTCCTGAATCCGTTTTTAATTTGATGAATAGGCTTTTCTAGTGAACGGTTCTTCCATATTTAACTCTACCTGTCCGCTTCGTGTCACTCACGTGTCCGCCATTAAGATACTGGTTCTACATTTGCCTGACACGAAAATGACTGAATAAAATAAGATATACGACAAACACTTCCGTGTTTCTTTATTACTGTAAATCAACTTTATCTCCGCACACATTTTCGAATGTGTAATCTAAAATTACTTCCCAAAAAACCCCAGTTGCATCAGAATGAAAGTAAAACAAAAACTACACATTCATCAGGTCACGTATGTTCTCAAACTTAAGGTCCTTATTTCTGAAAGAAGTATCGCGGAGGTAAATTGAGCAATTAATGTCCATTTAATTTAAATAGAGCAAGGAATTGTGAAAGTTTAACTTACAGAGGAATTCAGAAATTTAAGAAATTATCTGTAAATGAAAAAGAGAACGAAATGACCAAGTAATAGGAAAATCACCTATTTTATTGTTTCGTTGTTCAGATACGTAATCACAAACTAGAAGAAGTACAATTATAAGCATTATGATCTTTTTCTCCTTTTCGTGAAAATTTAAATAGCACTTCCTATAATACAATATTATCAATCAATTTGAAATGTCAGCTTATTTTTAAGATTTTGTAATATAAGTAGCTTGAGCGAAGAAGAAATATTTTTCTTTCGTACCGATTATGATAAGTAAATAAGTAAATATTCACATTTAAAATATTAATGCAATATATGAATTCGTCTAAAAAAAGTAATACGAGTAAAGCATGTAGAGGTGTAATCGAAGTCTTTTAATAGGCAAATTCGTGATATATCTTTCACGTTTTTAGGGCGTCTGAAAATTTGACTTTCATCGATATAGTGAATGTAATTGAATCATTGATCAGTTCAGTAATGTAATTATTTGCTGTAATTAATAATTATTTCATTATTGGATATGGGTATTATTAATTATGTGCTACATGGGTGACATCCTCACAAAAACGTTATGAGATTTAGTGAACAAAAAAAATTGTGAGTGAATGTGACAATACGAGAATTATGACATATTTAGTTAGCGTGATTGATAGAGACAAACAAATTATTTTAAAAATTTCTTTTGAAGTCAGTCTGATAACATTAATTAAATCATTCAAACATTTAGAAGTATGAAATAAATAACTGGGGAAAATAATAATTATATCATGAATAACGAATTAGTAGATGAAATAACACGGGAAAAGTAATAATGTATAACAGCAATGAAACTAAAGGGTAATAAATTCATTAAATATTGTCTTAAAAAGTGATGGGTTGTTAAACTAAATGCTTGTGCAAAAAAATATCGTTTACACTAAAAGTGCACTAATACAGCTTCCATAGTACAAAGCAGTAGGCGACATGATTGCCGTAATGGCCGAATGTCACGTTATACATTTATCGCTGAGCCCATCAAAACATCAGTGTAAAGTCTATATTGTAAGACATAAACTTCCTGCCTATCGTTAAACGGCATGACTTTACTCAAGAGAATGGTGGTACTTGTATGGCTACATCGGCCTCCACTGTCATGAACTTGCGAATAATCTGACATGCCCTAAACCGAAAGTATCAAGGTCAAATGTACAAATATCCTAAGAGATGTCAAATCGAAACAAGATAACGTTTAAATTGACATTTCCTCAAACGAACCTTTCAAACAAAGGGTAAAATTAAAGTTGTTTGTCGCATAAATACATGCTATTGACACCCTGCATGATTACATATAAACATTTTCGGCTTTCGTGATCTGCACCATTTCAAAATGGTATCAGACCGTTTCGCGACCGGCATCTGGTCGCGAAACGGCGATACCGTTTACTGACTTTTGCACCTTTACCTTTCCCTGACATGGCACCGGGTCGATGAACAACATGTGCGTGGTCATGAAACAGCAAAGTGCCATCCCTGACCTAAGATGGTCCTGAATTGGTTAGAGGTTATTTCGTAAAGGAACAGTTTTCTTATATAATCGTGATAATTACTTGAGCCTCATAAGGTGCTGGGTCGTTCCTAAATCAATTAAATTAAATTAATTCTTCAATACAGTTGATATATGAGGATAACTGATAAAGAAACAATTTGTAGATTGATGAAACGATGAAAGAATGTGTGTGTGTGTATGTATGTATATATATATATATATATATATATATATATATATATATATATATATATATATATATATATATATATATATATATATATATATAATATCTCTTTTGATACGAGACACGAAAGTTAATTTATTGATGTTAGCCGAGTGACGTTGAGTTGCATGTATAAATATCATATAGAGAAAAGTTACAAGATTCATGTATTTTACAGAGTACAAAAATATTTTTATTAGAATTTGTATTAATTTGCATAAGACGTTTAACACTTTCTTACTGCTGCTCTTAAACTATTTTTCTTAACATATTACATTGTTCATAAATCTGGGAACAAACTGTGTTTTTGCATGTAAAAGTAATCAAAATAAGTACTGAAATTCGTCTCCGACACCATTCGAATAAACTAATGTGCATTTTCTTTATAATATCTGTACCAAATCCTCTTCTCAGTTCGACTGGTGAAATATTATTGGATGTTCTGAATTTACTATATATATTTATCTGCTTACCATTTTAAAGGTGCAGCAAGATTTCAAAGTCAGGTCTGTCATGATAATATCATTTGTTATCCCTTTTGTCGAATCCTCTATATAATCAACAAGTTAAGTTTGCTTAGACATGATTTTAGATACATCGTTACTTTATGATTTTAAACCTTTTGATAATCGCAGAAATAGCGTATGCCAGAATCATTAAACAAATTTCACTCTCCAATTTATCAGTTTATTAAGTAAAGACACTATTTTCGTTTAAACGATATAAAACACTATACATTATAAATGATAACTGTGTTTCTTTGCCACTAAGAAATTTGCCCCCAAACTTACCATTCGTTTATACGTATGAATAACGCTTGACATTCGACAAATCTCCTCGCAGATCAAATTAAAAATTAACGTCCTTAAATTTAATAAAATCCTATTATATCATTATATTGCCAAGGGGATTTTGAATTTGTAATACTGTTTTTCGTTTCTGCCGTCCTATATTGCATTCTCTCACTAAACGGCTATACATTGTCGTTTGATAAACATAGACAGAAAGTGGGTTGCAATGTCAATGTTTTATGAGGCTAATTTTGTTCTCCACTTTGTTCCAAATTGACTTTTTGCCACCTTAGCTTTTAGCGCGTTTACCGACCTTCTCCAATATTAGTTCAGTTGTTGGAATTTTGTTTTCGTAAGCCGAGTGAAACGTTATCTACGAAAAGAAGAAAAAGTTAAATTGGCCACATTATCCAACTAAGTCGGAATTTGGCGTGAAGCAAAGGAGTTACTGTAAGACTGTGACATTTTCTGCTTGTGTTTTTTAAAACTGCAAAAACTACATTTATCGTGCATGTAGTGTCTGTGCTTGTTAAGAAAATTTGTTGTCTGTCTGTGACTCTAGTCCTAAAGCAAGAAATGATACGCAAAATTTTGTATAGCAATAGTTGTGACTCTTCTACCTTAACATTAAACTTTGGACAGAATTTGTGCCAAACCAAAGACTGACAGAGAGAAAGCAAAATGTTCTGTACGCGTTTTAAAAAGGGCAAAGCTGTATGCATCGTACATGAAATGTGTGTGTTTGCCAACAAACTTTTTTAACCTGTTATATCTCTCGATCTCGATCTCTCTTTTGGGGTGGGAAGCGGATACAACTATCACTACCAGTGCAGCAATTTCGATTAGAAAAATGTACAAGGCAGTTACAGCTGATGATGTTAAGTTCATAATTGTTTCAAAACCTAACGGCCCTTTTCAGAACCTGCCTATACCTCTTGATAAAGAGATACTACACAAAATATTGCCAAATTAATCAAACACCAAATCATTCGTGTGTGTGTGTGTGTGTGTGTTCACGCTAGAAATAAAACAAATTAAGACAAAGACACGTGTACATTCTCATATATAAGAATCACAATGAATTTTGAAAAGACGTCACAAAGTCCAATTTTCTTCAATTTGCTTGTTTTTCCTTTTTAATTTCTTACTGGAACTGGCTCTTCTTTATCTGTTTTACTACTTGTCATGCCTTTTTTAATTTCGTCCCTGGAATGGATTCATCTTCTACTTCTGCTTCTAAACACTTCTTTTCCTTATTCTCATTTTCTTGGAACAATCCGATGACCAGTATCCTTTTTCTTGACATGGATAACAGGCATTTGCACTCTTGTCTTTCTTTTCTCCTGTCTTGGAGGTTTGTTTATTTGTCTTTGTGGACATTCTGCAACCTAAGGTCCTTCCTATTCACAAATATAACCAGTGCCTTGCCTCTGATCTCGTCAGAAAGAGCAGTGCGAAGTCCTCATGGAAGTGTATTTTGCAATAACTCTGTAAATATTTAACCACAAGTGTCATCCGCGTGGCTCTTCCATTTTTGCTGAATGAATTGTACGAGTCTATAGAAGTTCTGTTTCGCCTCGTACAGTGTAAGCAGAAGGTCGCCCGAACAATTTTTCAGAGTACATGAATGATTCTGATCCACCTAAAACCTCCACAAGATCGAGGGAGTGAAGATCAGCCAAGAAAGGAAGTCGTTCTGTAGCCCCTAACGATTACTTTTACATTCGAGCTATCCAAAACGTGACTTTCAGAAACAAAATTAACAACTGCTTGCATCACAAAATTCAAAGAGTTCAAGCCTCGAGTTCAGGCAAAGAAAGCAGATGTATTCATTACAGATTTATTGGAGTCAGTCTTAGAGAAATTGAAACGACAATACCGAGCTAAAAATCAAATTCGCTTGAAAATATCCATCACTAACTAAGTTTGAAATTTTTTGTCCGGATTGAGTTTAGTACGCCTGCTGAAATAACTTTTACAAAACTCTTCCTCAATTTTCAACACGTCCAGCAATGTAATGGTTAGTTTGATATGACTGATGGAAAAGGCCACGAAGAGTATATGACACACCTTTCAAGGACAGAGGAAAATGGAAAAAGCTTGTATCGGTGGATTAGTTTTCCAGTACCAATAAAAGTATGGTCCAGATTAATAAACATCAAGATCAGATGTGTTTAGCGCGTGTGTGGAATTCCTGAAATGCAAAAACTTTAATTCGTGATGGCTTTTTGGTGTACATTTAATGTGTGCCCTCAACCCGGTTGTGGAGATCTCGTGTCTGAAGGACCTAATTTCCACACAGAAAATACATTCACATTTATTATCACGAGGACCATTTCATGCAAATGCCACTATCACAGGATTTCTGGGACACAGTTAATATTGCGACAAAATGTGACCAAGGATTTAACAGTCGGGAGCACTATCTGAATTATATAGAGAGATGTCGTGACTATTTAACCTCCAGACATTGCATTCCTAAAGGACAAAAAGGATTCGATTCTTTACCTGCAAGTGGGCATTCTTCAGTTCAGCATGCTGCGACTATCACGAAATAAATTCCAAAACAGAAAAGAGCTCTTTAATTATTGACACCGTGTTCCACTTGTTGACAGCATGTTCGTACCAATAACAAAATAATTTTACGTTTGTGCAAGAAATAAACAATGTCGTTTTCGTGGCGACTTTGTCGAGGTAGATCATGAATGTCATTAGAAATGTGACAGCAAACTCGAGGAATGTTTGAATGACGACCATAACAAGAAAAAGAAACAGGACCATCTTGTGGATTTTATTTTAGTTTTACTTTGAATGTTCTCAAGAGAGCAGAATTCACATTCCTACATTTTATGTGACTCATCGCGCTTGCAACGAGTGTATTAAAGCACTTTCATGTTACCACTCTCGGATTTATTGCATGATTCGGGGGTGGGGGCATGAACAGATATTTCGTGGCTCTCGTATTTCTACTGATTTTGCAGAGTTGATTTTAGACCTCACCGAGACACTTAAAGCGAAGAGGAGATACATTTTTAGGGGAACTGTCATGAATACATAATAGTCTTGACTCACAGATTCTTGAGATACGATGGACAATTTTGTTTGAGATATTATTCAGAATAACGGACCGAATTTCCAACAGTTACCATGAGCGGATCCAAAATAATTTACATACAAATGGAGAAAAGTACAATTTCATGATTCGATTAGTTATTTTGCTATGCCTTTGAGTAGAATGCTTAAAACGATTTGAATGAAAAAATGGCAAAAGGCCATTTGCCACACGTTTTTGAAAACCGAAACCAAACAACGGTTCGTGCTCCCGCATTTGCCTGACGTTCATCACTACGACCTTGACGGTCTGCGAATATAACATCATAAAAAGCTTTCAGTTTGTTTAAAAAACGAACCAGTACTAAAAGCTTGCTGTACAAAATTTACGAATATCAAGGAGAACAAATCATTGCCTATAAAAATATGTTGGATTCCCCACCTATCATAATGAAATTTTGACAGACAAACATCGATATAGAATACTTTCGCCACTATGAAGGTTTGATTCAATATTATATTTTGCCACCGACGGACTTCACCATCCTGTCTTACTCATCATTTTCACGGAACACTGATGCTTTCCTTATGTCGTCCCTTTGATGAAATGTATTATCTAAACCAACGTTGTTGTCACGAGGACCAAAAAACGCACCTAGACAGAAATATGGTTGAGTATCGAATTATTTCATGCTCTCTATCGGAAATACCGCCTGTTAAATGTGCACAAAATTTGGCACTTTCCTACCATGGATATTACGACTCGAGCCTGTCATTATTTCAGGCTAGTTAACCAACTAGGCAAATTGAAGCAAGAAGTCAGTTGCTATATTTATTGGTATCTCATTCCAGAAGATAAAGATGAATTCAAACAACGGTACCGATCCCTAGAAGACATCACTCTGGAAGAGGTCGAAAAGAACAAAGGATGACGGCCGTTTGCTAAAGTCATGCTGAATTGTTTGTTGGGAAAACCATCTCAACGTCCGATATTCACAAAGGCAGAATATATTAAACATGGGGAAATCACAAGTGAAGATTGAATCCTGGTGTATAACGATGAAGTCACCGAGTTTGCAACACTCGACTAGTTTGGCAATCCACCACTCGACTAGTTTGTCAATCTCATCATTGCTGCTTGCATGTCAGTTAACAACTGTATTCCATCTTGCAACCTTAAGGAGACTGAGTCCTTTACTTTGACATCAATAGTTGCATGTACATGGAGTTTAGTACCCATACATCGAAGACGAACGTTGGGTACACCTAAAAGATTACCACGAGTGGAAGCATGTACGTGACTGGAAAAGTCTTGAATTCGACACTTGGAAATAAGAGGTGACTGATTACGCCAGAGATCTTGTATGTGTGTGACTGATGAAGTAAAGAAAACATAAACATGGGCCTTTTTAAGTAAACATAAAATTTGTTTATCCAGTGTGAATATTTTGTACCACGAACGTAAAAATATTATCTGTTTTCTAAATGTATATTAGCTGCACCAAGATAAAAACATACACTGCGTTTTCTTAAATGTAAATATTTTTGTACCATAAAAATAATTAAGAGTGTATAAAATGTCCTGGTTTTTGCTGTTTGTTTCATAGCTGGGAGGCACTGTATCTTTGTCATCGCCTTAAAATGTTGATTGCTAAACCCAGAACTTTAGGCAAAACCGAAAATTTTACAAATTTTAACGAACATTGTTCTTTTGTTCTCAACAACGTATCGTGTGTTGCTACGAAGATTTGCACTCCTCTTACACACTAGTGGATTAAAGTCAAGAAGAATCCATTTCATTTTAGACAACATTGCTCGTGAAGACGATTGGATCGTGTCTGATTCTTGTACAACATATCTTGTCATCTTCGATGACATGTTAGCAGAAGACGAAGAAGAAATTAACTTTCGTTTTCACGAAAATGACATCATCGTAATGCCATTATTATTTACTCTACTCAAAATTTATTTCAAAAATGAAGCTCATTGCACCATCAGTCTCAATGCACAGTATGTACTGTGTTTTTAAACGTGCAAGAGATGAATCTCAATTTTAACTTTTAGCAAAACCCTTCGTAACACCAAGGCTAAATTATGCTTCTGGCGATGCCACTTAATTGCCTCATCCGTATTTACTCATCGATTTGAAACCTGCCAAACCTGATTATTTGAGATTCCTTACGGATTTTGTGTTTTTAAATTTCATTGCGATTCTGATTCACGAGGATATACAAAAAAACTCAAGTGTCTCGTTATCCTGATTTCTCTTGATTATTAATAAGATAACAATCGCAAGCACACACACACACACACACACACACACACACACACACGCACGCGCACAAATTGTATAACGGAGGGATTAATTGGGCAATATTTTGAGTAGTGTCTCTATTCCAATAAATCTAGCGGGCTCTGTAACGTGCTGTTAATTTAAAAAATGTGGACTTGACAACATCAGAGGTAACGGACTTATATCTTTTGAACGTCTAAATTGCTGTAGTGGTAGTGATAGTTGCAAAAGCCACCCACGGTGAGAGAGATGTAAAAAGTTAAAACTTATTGTCTTAACAAGCACATATGCACCATACTTCTTGCTCTTCTTACTCTTCTTTCAATCAGTGTGTGACCGTGTATAAGTATGTTTGTATATGTGTATGTATATTCCTTCCAGTTTTATCTCCGTGCACAACACTGGTATATTTATAGGGATAATAAAGGTGGAGGGGAATGTTTGTTTTCTTTAGAATGGGATGGTACCTACGTTATAGGGGCAAAGGGATCTTGCTTATTTTATGAAAAGATAATAGGGGAGTTATATGAGGATGAGTATGTTTATTTGTTTAAAGGATTTAAATTCTATTTTATATGTATGGTCAGAATATAAGTTGGTGTTGGTCACTCCCAACGTTGTGTTGGATAGTTAAGGTGATGAGTTGGATAGAACATTATGGGGTGATGGATCGTACATGACTGAGTGTTGGTTAGTCCAAACGGCCTCTTTTTTTTTTTTTTTTTTTTTTTTTTTTTTTTAGTAGATAAAAGGAAGGAGTTAGTAAATCATTTTATGTTGTGTAAAAGGTAATTGGGCATTGGATATTAGATAACTGCTCAAAACGGTGTTTTGGACAGTAGATGTTACGATTATCCCTCATCGCCATGCAGGTACACGAATGTTAGACATATGGCCTAACGGCGTAATGTTTAATTCCTATTGTCGTCATAGAGGTCCGTCTGGCGTAATGTTAACTTCCCATTGTCTCCGTACAGAAATGCAATGTTAAATCTATGGACCAACTAAAGGCATAATGTTTACTTCCAGTAATTTCACACTATACAAATGGATGTTGGTGTCTTAACTTGGCTAACAATGTGTTAATAGAGCCACGGTCTCCAAGGTACTGGTGATCAGGGGCAAGCGTTTCAATACCTGACCAGGCGGATACTAATTTTGACATTCTTATGACTCATTTCCATAACTGACCAATGAAGATGCTTATCAAGTCATTAAAAAGGAAAATTATGACACTTAGAAAACTCAGAGCTTTCACTACAAATGCGATTACCACTAAGAAATTAAAAGCTTTATGTAGAACTGCAATTTCTCGTGTTACAAACCTTGCGTCTTATTATATGTTTTTTCGAAGGAGCTATGTATTAGAACATAATGTTTCCATAGTTTTGACCCATTTATGTATCAAGCTTGAATCAGGCAAATGTAGTTCTTCAGTGTAGTCATAAGCAGTGTAGTGGAGAAATGCACTGTGTTGAGGACAGGGATGAGTAACTCTTGCAATTCACTCATCCCAGGGACAAATACTTCGGAATTTTGTTCATTTAGTGACAAACCCGAAAGAACCGATTCAAAATAGGTTAGGCAATTCAAAGAGCAAAATACAAAATTTATAAGTACCGTCCTTCAATAATTGTGATTACAGCGAACGAGATTATAATAGCTATCACAATTTTAGAAACTAACAATTCGCTGGATTTATCCGATTCTGATTGATATCAATGTCAAATTTTTCAATCTTCTTTTGTCCATTCGTAAGATTCAATCAATATATGAAAGCAAACGTAATGTTATAACTTAATAACTTTACTTAATTGCTTGGATGAACCTTTTGCTTCGATACTTAATAACAGACCTCACGATATGTTGAAGATATTAGCATTTTAGAAAACAATCAAAACTTGTTTCAGGAATGGAAATTCTGATGAAGATTACATTTTAATTTTCACGCTGTTATTGAAATTCTGAGAGTTAGAAGAAAAAATTATTCTGTGCTTTTGTCGAGTGAGACGAAAGCCTTTTACTCCGTTTGGTGGAATAGTTTATAGATGAAATTGTTCGAAATATAATATAAAGGGTATATAGTTTTAACAACTGTATTGTTACGTATATGTAATTTAATTACTTATGTGTTAGTTTTAAATTCTCTTTCGTTTTATTTTTATTTCTATACATGTTATTATAATGATAACTTTATTCACTGGATTTTATATTTTTCCAGAAAATTCAGTTCAGTTCTGTTAAACCTGATAAACACGCAGTAGTAGAAACTTTGTATCTTTTGCTAAACCTAGATTCAGAGCCAGTTTCAGCTTTGTAGTAAACAACTCTTTTTTATTTTTTTATCATTGAGTCTTATAATAAGATTCGTTCGGTAGAATCGAATTCGTCCACGGCGGACGTGATAGCCGGCGTGTGGTGTTTCCACGCCACTTGAATTAAGTGATCACGTGACCCATCAGGTGATCCGTTCTGGGTTTCAGTTAGGGTTAAAACTGACGTTTCATAGTGATTTTTAGTCAGTCGTAATTCATACTTTCGGAGCTCAAAGGTATTTTGTTGTTGTTGTTGTTGTTGTTGTTGTTGGCAGTTTGATTTGCATTTTTCTATTTTTCGGAAGTAATAATTTATTTTCCCTGCAAACTTTATCCCGTGCTCATCAGAATTCTTTTACAAAGACATTTATTGGAAATTTTTCGGAATTCCAAACTGGAATATTATTCTTGGTGATTCAACAAGAAACTCTTGACACGACAGCACAAAGCAGGTTATAGAAGACCTCATCGCCTTCCATCTTGGAACTTCATCGGGATTCGAATTTTAATTCGCTTAGAATTTTTTATTGATAGGAATTCTATTTTTAATTAAAGGATTAATTTGGATTTGATCCATAAACCGTAAGTCTTTTTTCATATTTTTACCTTTTTTTCTAGGGAAATAAATTATTTTGTCAAATTTTACAAAGCTTGCTGGCTTCACTCTTTCCTTTGTTACTTTTGTACAAGCCTAGACACGTAACAAAGAAAATTGGGGCTCGTCCGGGATATATGAATTTTGGCTAAAATATTTCAGAAAATTGTTTTCTGAAATTTAAATTCCTCTAGTTTTAAGGAGTTTTTAAATCCAAAGTACTATTTCACATTTTGTTTGAAATTTTTAGTAAAATCAACAGGCTTTTTACAATGTCATCAAAAGTAGAGACCTTTCTTTCAAATCCTACTCAGGAGCAGTTGGATTGTTTGAAAAAGATGAATTGCTTGAACTTGCCAGAAAATATTATCTTTCTGAGGCAAAAACATCTTTAAGGAAGCAAGAAATGAAAAAGAATTTTCATCCAGCATTTGGTAGAAAAGAATGTTTTGGATAAAAGTGTTTTGGTTTCGATCAGAAAGTCTGTATCAGACTCGGACATAAAAGTAAAGGAATTAAAATTAAAATACAAGATGGAAGTAGAGTTAAGGAAGCTGGAGCTTCAGAAAGATACAGAGGAAAAACAAGTGCAAATGCAATTGCAATTGCAGAAAGAAAAAGAACAAATGCATTTACAGAAAGAAGAGAAACAATTGCAGTTGCAATTTGAAAAAGAGGAGAGAGAGACAGGAAAGAAACAAAGATAAACAAACGCAATCAGAAGAGAGAGAGAGAGAAAGAGAGACAAATTCAAATGCAAAGAGAGAAGGATGAAAGGGAATTTCAAATTAAGTTAAGCGAAACAGAGCTGGCAAGTAAAAGGCACATTCCCACACCACATACAAATTCAAGTTTTGATATTACAAAGAATTTTAGGCTAGTACCCCCTCTTGGCGAAAAGAAGTAGACAAATATTTTCCTTATTTTGAAAAAGTTGCTGAAAATTTGAAATGGCCAAGGGAGCATTGGATTCAATTATTGCAGTGTGTACTCTATGGCAAAGCCCGAAATATCGATGCATCCCTGTCAGTACAGCAAAGTTCTGACTATGATTTGGTTAAGGAATGCATCTTAAAGGGTTATAAGTTAATTCTTGAGGCTTATCGGCAAACATTCAGGAACTATAAAAAGAAGCTGGACAAACTCATGTCGAATTTGCAAGAGAAGAAGAGCAGTTATTTGATAGATGGTGCTTAGCCAAGAAAGTTGATCAAGATTATGAAAGTCTCAAAAAACTTGTATTACTTGAAGAGTTCAAGAACTGTGTCCATAGTGTCATTAAGACTTACTTTGAAGAGCGTAAGATCGAAACCTTAGAAAATGCTGCTCGTGCTGCTGACGAGTATTTCTTAGCTCATAAAGTTCCTGTTGTAAGCAAGTCTTTCACTCAGCAGTCTACTGGTCAAAAGGTATTTCAGCCTAATACGAGCCCTTCTAAAACTCAGTTTGGCACAACTTTTAAAAATCAAGCTTCTGATAACCTTGATTCAAAATCCTTGTCTCTTCCTTCGTGTACCTATTGCAAGACGAAAGGACAAGTTATTTCTGATTGCTTCAAATTGAAATATAAGCATCAGAATCAACACAGACCTATCCCAAATACTCTTATTTCTAAGAGGTCAAGGTCACGGTCATATATTGAAAGCAATACATTTGTTGGGTCTAATAAACTCCAGTCTGATTTTATTATGGAGAATTATAAACCATTTATGTCGAAGGGTTCTATATCACTCTTGGGTGATTTGGCCAATCAAATCCCTATTAAAATTTTAAGGGACACAGGAGCTTCTCAGAGTCTTTTATTATCAGGTACTTTGCCTTTTTTCTGCTAACTATTCAACTAATGAGAGTATTCTTATTCAGGGAGTAGAGTGCGGCTTTGTGAATGTTCCTCTCCATTCTGTAAATTTGTCATCAGACTTAGTTTCAGGACCTGTGACAGTCGGAATAGTATCTTCTTTACCCGTTCAGGGCATTCATTTATTACTAGGCAAGGACCTAGCTGGAGACCAGGTTGTGGTTAATCCACTGGTAACTGACAAGCCTTCTTTGGATCAGAAAGTCGATCCAATTGAAAAAGAATTCCCTGATTTATACCCAGCTTGTGCAGTTACTAAAGCTATGGCAAACAAAGCTCTTGAGAATGATTCCGATAAGGAAAATATTCCTTTAGCTGACACATGTATTGGTCAGGCTTTTGATGAGGTCACTTTCACTCCTTGTTTGGATCAATCAAAAGGTATTAATCACAGTGATCCTCTTTTAACTACTCATTCTCTTTATTCTAATCAGGGTGACAAACGACAATCACTTGTCGTCGAACAGGAAAAAGATCCGTAGATCTCCTGTTTGTTTCAGAGGGCCATTAGTGAAACTAAAGCCACTGAAGTACCTGTCTGTTATTTTTAAAATGGAATTCTTATGAGAAAATGGAGACCTCCCGAGGTACCAGCTGGTGACGAATGGTCAGTGAACTGTCAAATTGTAGTTCCAAAATCTTACAGACAGGAAATACCTAGTCTGGCTCATGAAACTCATCTGGCTGGTCATTTAGGGATTAATAAGACCTATCACAAGATCTTGA
Source organism: Megalonaias nervosa (assembly GCA_016617855.1). NCBI lineage: Eukaryota > Metazoa > Mollusca > Bivalvia > Unionida > Unionidae > Megalonaias > Megalonaias nervosa. Next base: position 53,742 of record JAECUM010018160.1, read on the forward strand.
CTCACTTGTGTTGGCCAAAAATCAAAAGTGATGTTTGTAAGTACTGCAGATCTTATTATACTTGCCAAATGGTAGGAAAACATAAAGGCTCATCTGCAACCTATTCCTGCATTTGACGAACCATTTAGCAGAATAGTGGTAGATTGTGTTGGTCCCTTACCTAAGACCAAGTCAGACAACCAATACTTGTTGACCATTATGTGTGCGTCAACAAGATTCCCGGAGGCAATTCCTTTGAGGAATATTAAAACTAAAACTATAGTAAAAGCTTTGATAAAGTTTTTAACTCAGTTTGGCCTTCCCAAATCCGTCCAATCGGATCAGGGGTCAAATTTTATGACTGGAAATTTCCAGCAAGTTAGGTGTGAATTAGGCATTCAACAATTCAAATCTTCTGCCTATCACCCTGAGAGCCAATAGGGTTTATAAAGATTTCATCAGACATTGAAAAATATGATTCTATCATATTGTTTATATACGGGTAAAGATTGGGATGAAGGCATTCATTTACTTTTGTTTGCTGTTAGGGAGTCAGTTCAAGAATCTTTAGAATTCAGTCCTTTTGAACTAGTTTTCGGACACACCATACGTGGACCATTGAAGTTGTTGAAAGAGAAACTTCTTTCTAATGAAGAAACTGTACTTAATCTTCTCGATTATGTTTCCAATTTTAAGTATAAGTTGTCAAAGGCTTGTGAGGTTGCAAGAATGAATCTGCACTCTACTTAGTCAAAAATGAAATTAAGGTATGATAAAAACTCAAAGGAAAGGAGTTTTCAGCCAAGTGATAGAGTTCTGGCTCTCTTGCCCATTCCCCAAAATCCTCTTCAGGCCAAGTATTATGGTCCGTACACGGTTGAGAAGAAAGTAAATGACTTAAATTACATCATAAATACTTCTGGGAGGCGAAAAAAACAACAACTTTGCCAAATTAACATGTTAAAAGAGTATATTGAGAGAGATAGCCAGGTAAATCATGCAAATAAGTTAGTTGTGTCTGTCCCATTCACTGAGGATTAAAGTGAAGCAATTCAATCGGACTGTACTGATTTTGGAGCGACAAATGTTCGGAATTCAGAAATTATGAATAATGTGGACCAAAAACAATCACATTTGCAACAAGAAAGGAATGAACTTAAACAGTTTTTATTTGAATATGAGCACTATATTCCAGATGTTCCTACGAGGACAAACTAAATTTTTCATGACGTTGAAATTGGGAATTCCAAACCTGTGAAACAACACCCATGCAGGATGAACCCTCTCAAACAGGAATACTTGAAAAAGGAAATTCAGTATTTGCTGGAGAATGATTTCATAGAGCCCAGTAAAAGTGACTGGAGTTCACCATGTATACTTGTTCCGAAACAAGATAAAACTTTCTGCATGTGCACTGATTATAGGAAGGTGAACATTGTGACTAAAACAGATTCATTTCCATTACCAAGAATCGATGACTGCATTGATAAAATTGGAAATGCCAAGTATGTCACCAAATTGGACCTTCTGAAAGGATTTTGGCAAATTCCACTAACGGAAAGGGCAAAGGAAATTTCGGCATTCGTGACTCCAGATGGACTTTATCAGTATAAAGTGATGCCGTTTGGGATGAAGGGTTCGCCAAGTAGCTTTCAACGTTAGATGAATATGATTACCTCTGGTCTAGATAATTGTGATGCTTACAATGATGATGTCATCATCTACAACGACACCTGGAAAGAGCATCTAACAACAATTCGGAAATTCTTTGACAGACTCAGTGATGCAAGTTTGACAATCAATTTATCCAAAAGTGAGTTCTGCCGTGCTTGTGTAACATTTCTAGGACATATTGTGGGACATGGACAAGTTAAAAATATAGATGCTAAGGTCAAGGCTATCTCTGAATTCCCTGTGCCTGTCAGTAAAAAGCAACTGATGCGATTTGTGGGTATGACTGGATACTATCGGAAATTTTGTTCTAATTTTTCTAATATTGCTGAACCCCTGACAAATTTATTGAGCAAGAAAAACAAACTTCTTTGGACCGAAAAATGTCAGGAGGCTTTTGATAAGTTAAAGGCCATACTTAAAAGTACACCAGGTCTTACAGCTCCAAATTTCAGTGAATCATTTGAATTATTTGTTGATGCAAGTGATGTTAGGGTTCGAGCAGTATTGATTCAAGAAGACAGAAATGGTGTTGATCATCCAGTGTGCTATTTTTCTAAGAAATTAAATAAGCACCAAAGAAATTACTCAACAATCGAGAGGGAATGTTTGGCTTTAATAATGGCATTACATCATTTTGAAGTTTTCATTATTTCAGCTCTTTCTCCGATTGCTGTGTTTAGTGATCACAACCCCCTTACTTTCATCGACAAGATGAAAAACAAAAATCAAACATTATTTAGGTGGAGTTTATTGTTATAGGAATATAATATTGACATTAGGCACATTTAGGGAAAAGACAATTTAACAGCAGGTGCACTTTCCCGTGAATACAAATATTATTTCATATACACTTTGTATAATTCATAAGAGTTCTTCTTATGTAATTTTTTTTACCTCAGGTATAATTAACACATTGTAAAAAGAAAGCTTTACTATATAAAGTTTTCTTTTTCTTTTATGGGGTGAAGTGTTATGTATATGTAATTTAATTACTTGTGTGGTAGTATTAAATTCTCTTTCATTTTATTTTTATTTCATTACATGTTATTATAATGATAACTTTATTCACTGGATTTTATATTTTTCCAGAGAATTCAGTTCAGTTCTGTTAAACCTGATCAACACGCAGTAGTAGAAACTTTGTATCTTTTGCTGACCTAGATTCAGAGCCAGTTTCAGCTTTGTAGTAAACAACTCTTTTTTTATTTTTTTGTTATTGAATTTTATGGTAAGATTCGTTCGGTAGAATCGAATTCGTCCATGGCGGACGTGATAGCCGGCGTGTGGTGTTACTACGCCGCTTGAATTAAGTGATCACGTGACCCATCAGATGATCCATTCTGCGTTTCAGTTAGGGTTAAAACTGACGTTTCATAGTGATTTTAGTCAGTCGTAAGTAATTCATACCTTCAGAGCTCAAAGGTATCTTTTTTTTTTTTGTTGGCAGTTTCAATTGCATTTTTCCTGGAAACTTTATCCGGTGCTCATCAGAATTCTTGGACAAAGACATTTATTGGAAATTATTCGGAATTCTAAACTGGAATATTATTCTTGGTGATTCAACAAAGAACTCTTGACACGACAACACAAAGCAGGTTATAGAAGACGTCATCGCCTTCCATCTTGGAACTTCATCGGGATTCGATCTTTGATTCACTTAGAACTTTTTATTGATAGGACTTATATTTTTAATTATTGGATTAATTTTGGATTTGATTTTTAAAGCGTAAGTCCTTTTTCATATTGTTACCTTTTTTCCTAGGGAAATAAATTGTTTTTTTTAATTTTGCAAAGCTTGTTGGCTTCACTCTTTTCTTTGTTACTTTTGTACGAGCCTAGACACGTAACAGTATATAATAGGTATGCTAATATTAAGTATCGAAAGGCGGAATATTCAAACCTTTTTTCAGTATATTTTGTGTCAGACAAAGAGAAAATTTGTCCCCTATATTGTTTACTATTTTCTTGAATGATTGACAAAATATATTTGCTTCAAAACAATTGAAAAGGTGAACAGTCTGAAAGTAAATAATTGCAACTTTTTGTTACTTAGAAATATCCATTTTGCTATTTGTTGAAGATACAGTTGTTTTCTTGGAAGTGCAGTTGATCTTCAATACAGATTGATTACATTTTATTTCATCACACTATTGTCACAATATATTTTATAAATGTGAGGCCTTGAGTTTGAAATTAGTGAAATATTGAATAGAGTCCATCTACATTTTCTGTGATAATTTCTTGGTGCTAACAAAAGTACTCTTAAATTTATGGCATATGGTGAACTTGGTCATTATCCACTTTTAATATATGAAGATTATATTGATTAGAATTTAAAGAAGATTTGTTTAGAGGCAGTCAAACCAAACTTTGTATACTTTATCTGTAAACCTATTCTAATTGAGACTCTAACAATAAACACATTGTCTGTATTGATGAGAGTTCAGTACACATGTACTGGTTAGAAAAGATTGTCAACTTCTGCAACAATGGAATGCAAATATTTGGAATTCTTCGAAAGGTATGACCTGTAAAATGTATATTCATCACTTTATTTTATAATATTACCTGTTAATTTGACTTGCTAGTTATTGATCTAATTACAAATTACCTGAAAGTGGTAGATGGTTGAATGTTCCAAGAGAAGAAATGCTCTGTTTGCTTGGTGATACAAGCAGATGAGTAAGCTTACACTATTGTATGCTGTTTCTTATTGATATAATATTATTAATGTATTTACCTTACACCTTGCTTTTATATGAATAGCGACGATTGCAAATTTAAAGAATTTTCCTGTAGTGGGTATAATGACGCATTAAGAAACTTCGGCAAATTTATTTCAGTTATAACTGACATTGATTAATTCCCAGAAGAATAAAACAATTGATTGTGTTATTGTTTAGCAACCATCTGATGTCACATTTTTTATTAGAGTATAAATAAATTTCTGTACTGAGAGAGAGAGAGAGAGAGAGAGAGAGAGAGAGAGTCCCTTTTGTTGCTAGTGACTTTGAACATCCTCTTAACAATCCTACTGGCAGCTCTTTTATAATGAAATCTACTTCAAGCAATATTGATTTAAGTACTTTCAACACTGATCATGAAATTTCTATATTAAAGCACCTATGGGGTATAATTTATCATTCAGCTAGATTATTTTCAACTCCCATCCCTACTTACACCTCGGGTCATGTTCACCTAGCTTTTCGTACCACCAATGTTCAACCCACGTAATAAACTGCCATTCTGCACTTATATAAACCACTTAGTTCATCGGCGCACTTTGACAGATTGGCCCAATCATCCATCCATCACTTTATTATAAGCAGATGTTTTAGTTCAAAAACGCGAAGGTTATAAGTACGTTTGGTGGGATAGGCAATTTACAAAAGAAAATAATATGCATTGAAAGTCGCTTTATGTACATAAATCTTTGACTGATGCCAACCTCAGCAATTCATGCCATCTAAAGCAAGTATGATCCCATTCATGAGCGCATTAGAGAAACTGATAAAGCGCATAAATTGCAAGATCGTAAATTGTTCAATTTGCAAGCCTTTATATGCTAATTTTATTTGTCTTAGACTGACTCGGGTACATCTATCCTGGTATGCACACATTTTTATTTTTTGTGGGCTTTTTTAGACTCCTCTTTTATTGTACAAATATTACACCTACCTAGATGCATGTAAGTTATGTCTCGTCCGCTTGACCGATTATGATCCGAAAAATCAGTGTGAATTTCTTTTTCATACTGAGTTGCGCTTCTAAAGCAAAATGGGTAGACGACGTTATATGACCGTACATCGGGTACTTTCCGAAGAAAGGTCACTCTTCTGACATTAGCAAAGTACCAAGCTATTTCCTAAACTCTGCTATTGCCTAAATTCTGCTGCTGCGACAACTGCCAATATTCCAGTGAGTGTTTCTGTTGTAAAAATGAAGTTTGATCTATTAGCGGATGTCACAGCTTAATTTGTTTTAACTGTACACAGTTTGGCATATGATCGACTGAAAGACTTCAAAATCGACTTTCATTTCATATTTCACATTGGTCATCCGCAGGAATTACGGACTTATAAAGACAGGAAGGGTGATTGAAAAAAAAGACTAAGTGGTATTGTGTTTCATCTTTTCAACCATCTTCATTGCAAAAGAAAACATGAAAAAATAGTCTTTTGAAGTAATTACCTTTTCACGACTTCAAAATGATAATGCACAGAATTAATTTAATCCTAGTAGAAATAGAACGTTTGTTTCTGTTGCCTGGTTGGTTTTAACGGCACTTTGTAGAAATAGAACGTTTCTGTTGCCTGGTTGGTTTTAACGACACTTTGTAGAAATAGAACGTTTCTGTTGCCTGGTTGGTTTTAACGGCGCTTTGTAGAAATAGAACGTTTCTGCTGCTTAGTTGGTTTTAACGGCACTTTGTAGAAATAGAACGTTTCTGTTGCCTGGTTGGTTTTAACGACACTTTTAAAACATTGTTGACTATATCGTATCGATAAAATGGGACCTAAGTGCTTTTTCCAGGGACAGCTAACCCGAGGTGGCCAGAGCGGTTATGACCCCGCAACCATTGGATTAAGAGTACGGCGCTCTTCCAACTATGCTACCGCAGCTCCAGGTTGGACATGGCAGTGCTGAATGTTCTCTTTACCTAAGTATTTGACCAATAGATAATTTTGCTGCATTCATCAACATCAAGAGTGCCATTTTTTTTTTTTTAAATTATGATATAATGAAAGATGTGACAATAATAATTTATATCTTCTCTGATTTAATTTTGTGGCACATTTAAGTAGTCTAGGAAAGCCCTAAAAAAAACGAAAAGGAGGATAAAAGATCTCGATCTTATTCCGACATTCTTAAAAACTTTTATGCTTCAGTACCTACTCAGATTTTGTTCTTGATATTTTTTTTTATAAAACAAAACTCTGTTTCAGTGTATGATCACTACTTTACCCCTAAAAATAAGCATCTTGCTGAAAACTTTATTGTCCTGGTGCAGTTTACAAATAATCAATGTGTAACATTTGAGTTCAGTATGTACTCACATAGGTGATAAGTTTTATAATGAAACAAAATCGGTTTCTGGTTACTTAATTCTATTTTTATTAACTTCGATTTAATATTCAATTTTCCCTTAACCCCGGACCCTTTCTTAGTAACGTGTACAGAATTATTTGGACATCAGATAGTGTCAAACTCCTGCTTTAAACCATAAAGAAAGCTCTGAACAATAGTCTGTGACAAAGTATATCTTTAGTTTAATACAGAAAATAAGGCGAAAATAAGTTAGAAGTTTGAGCTTCCGAACTACATTGGATGTGGACCTTTAGAGAATTGGTTGTCTTATCCCGAAGCGTTTGCTAAAATATCTGTATGTTGTGCTTCACTTTTAATGATTAAAATGTACAAGTCGTTATAGTATAGAGCTTCCAAACTACAGTCAATTATATAACTAACTGGTCTAGTGAATACTTTTTTATGTTTTATTCAGCGTTATAAAATTGTACAAAGCCCAGAATAGGATCTACGAATCTGCAAATTAGAACCTTCTGGATTTTGTTGGGTGACTTATTGCCAACACGTTACAGCTAATCATTGATAGACCATCAATGTCGAAGGTGGCCGTATTACGTCGTATAAACAACTAGGTTTATGAGCAACAAATTGATTGGATAACAATGCAATGTGAGAAATAAGCTAAATCCAGCCTCGATTAATCTGCTGAGAACAGACAATTGTCAGTCACTGAGATACATAAGGAATAAAAACGCTGCTAATTCAGAAAGCTAGTGTGGCAAACATATTTTATAATTTGATTTTATGGAAGATTTAATGGAAATAAAGATAAAATACCCCACCGATCGAAAATTAAGCTCCATATTGAAGACCTTACGTTCTACATTTAGTAATTTAAGGATGGCACTAATATAATCTTGGATTAACTTCAGAACGTTTATTTCACACCAGTAAAGGTCAGGGACGAGACGCGAAAAGTCTGTGTATCTTTTTCTGGCCTAAAAAATGTATGTTTTTTTTTTTTTGTTTTTTTGTTTTTTTTAAATATTATATATAAATACATACCCAATAGAATGCTATACTTTAAAATTGCGAGACGAGTGTTATCTTTGCCACTGCGTTTTAAAGTGTTCTATTCATCGCCATGACAATTTCAAAACAAAATATCAGAAACGGCTTCAAATGACTACACCTTTTTGAAAAATATTCCTTGGAAAAATATTTCTTTCGAACGTTTCTATGACCAGCATCATTCGCTGTTTGATCAAGTAATGCATATCACGACAACATGAAAGTGGAAGATGAGTATTGCAAACTTTTCCACAAATTCGCATCACATTTCTTACGAACAGCTGGCAGTATATCTTGTATCAATGGCTTTTATATATATTGAAAAACTATAGACATAGTTGCAACTACATATATCGTTTTTAAAAAAATCGGTTTAGCGTTTACGAAACTAGATGCATAAACTTCTTTTATTAAGCTGCTTATTTACATGCATTAACATTTGCTTAGTATTAACTTAAACACAATGTTTTAAATTCTTTGTTTCCGTTAATTGTCCTTAAGTCGTGTAATGTTAATAATATAGGTTGGTATTCTTTTAATCATGTTAGGATTGATTCATTAAGAAACAGCCCTATTGAAAGAATGGTTCTTTTCTAACACGAAGTTCATGTCGATTTCTAATATGTTGACGAATCATATTTTTTTTTCTGTACAGAATTTAAGAGAAGAGCACGCGCCATTGCTTAATATCTCGAAAACTTGAATTTCAAATCTGTCCAAAATATCTTTTTAAAAATTGGTTTAGCGATTACGACGATTACGATACTAGATGCATACACGTTTTTTTTATTAAGATGATTATTTACATGCATTAACATTTATTTATTATTAACTTGAACACAATGTTTTAAATTCGTTGTTTCCGTTATATGTCATTAAGTCGTTTAATGTTAATACTATAGGTCGATATTCTTTCAATCATGTTAGGATTGATTCACCTTAAAGAAACAGCCCTATAGAAAGAATGATGAGAAGAGCGTGCGACATTGCTTGATACATCTCGAAAACATGAATTTCAAATCTGTCAAAATATCTTTTTTGAATGTATGTCCGTACTTTGGTATTGTCATATTCTCAGGGTTAACCAGCTTTGCACCATATTGGGGTTGGGTGGATATTTACTACTGCATGTGAAATCTCCAAATGTTATCAGAGATGCTTCTTTTAAGATATTAGTATTATATGTTTTGCTCATTGGACGTTGGGCAGCGTAAGACCATGTCGTTGTGGCGAATTAGTTGCTCTGTGGTTACATGAATTTTAACGAATAGCTTATCCCTATTTTCGATAACACGCCACTTCATATGCATGTTCTTAGACTTCCTGCGGTCCATGGAGTCAAATTACACTGAATTACTAGTTGACTAATCCAATATTCATCATGCCTGTAGGAAATCTCTGTCAATAAGTTTTAGCTATTACCGTGTTGATCATTATATCACACTTGACTTGTCAAGGTTTGACATTTTACATTCAGCACCTTTTCTTGCACAAATTACATGCCTGTATTACCCCATTTAATACCAAATGTGTTTTCTCCATTATGTGGTTGCTTGATGGGAACATCATGACACGTATATTAAATATGAAATTTCATGTTGCTTGTGTTTCGCGGTAAACGAACTTTTTATTGGTCGTGACAAGTTCGTATGGACGCCATTTTTGTTTGGTTGTGACCCATGACCTCGATGGTTCGATATTACAGATATGTGATTCATATACATTTACACTCAGATGAAGTCACAGTGAACTTGTTGCCGAAAGTAATATCTGAAATATACTGACTTTATATTAAAAACTGTTAGATTTATTGAGTAATGCAATTTATTTTGTCCATAGTTGCATCCTCTCTAGCAACTGCTATTCTTTTAGTGCCATTATACCCTGTCATTGGTTTGCCACAGTTTATCCATTAGAGAACTGGTGTTCTGCTACTGAAAACTATATAGACAAATTAGGATACAGAGTTTTTGTTTTTTGTCTCAGACTTTTGTACAGAGTAAGATATAAGATGTGAGAATGTTTTATATACTGAAATATATGGAACCCTGACTCGTTGGCGGATTTGGTCTGCCAATTGTGATTGGTTCAGTACTGTCACGTTGTTGAAAACTGAAGGTTATATATTGGACTGGAAGACAGTACTTGCCAGATAACTGCAGAGCGCGGTCAGGTTCAAAACTGAAAATAACATTAGTGAATTTTGATTCTCATCCGGTTTTTCTTTTGTGTCTAAGTTTTGTTGATATAATCTTGTTTACTTCAAACATTATTCATTCCTGCGATAACATCTGGGCGCAAATTATTTATAATGTTGTATTCAGCTTTTGATTTGAGTGAAATCATGTACTGTTCACTGGAATACAAAGTACTATGTAATATCCTTGGAAAGAGATATTAACTGGAAATAATAGTGAATTCAAACAAGGAAATCTGGGATTATATTGATTCAACGAAAGACTGTGGGCACATCAATACAATTCTGGCCATTCGTACATTAGAGACTACCGGCCACTACTACAGGCACATCAACACCGTCAGCATTGGAACTTAATTGGAATATCACTGAAGAGTATTCAGAACTTTATTCATTAGGACTTTTGTTTGTAATTCTAGGATTTTCTGGGATTTAATTTGCAATACTGTGAGTTCCTTTTAGTATAGTTTCACTTTGTATTCAAGGGTTATAAATTATGTGTTCAATTTTAAAAATCTACTTGCTTCTCACTCTTTTCTAGTACTTATTTTAGAGTCGTGATTATATATATATATATATATATATATATATATATATATATATATATATATATATATATATATATGCTTCCAGCTGATGAAAGTTGCCTTTTTATAAGCATAATTAAACTTTGTAATCATTATGTAGCTATGTACAACTAAACTGTTGTTTCGAAATAATTGTACTTTTGTCTCTGATAGTCATGACCTAAATAAATATACATTATTACATCCACTTCATCTATAAAAAATGTATTCATTGCCTGAAGCGTTTAAAAATGATGTCGTGTTTTATGTGGACAAAACTTAGAGCTAATCAACCGAATAACGCATTTCCTTATATCAGTCGTGTTTTATGTGGCGATATTTTAGAACCAATCTGACCGCTCCGGTGGCCTAGTGGTTAGAGCGTCTGCCTGGGATGCTGGAGGTCGTGGGTTCGAACCCCGGCCAAGTCATACCAAAGACTAAATAAAAATGGTACTAACAGCTGCCTCGCTTGGTGCTCAGCAATAAGATGTTAGTGTTCGGACTGGTGGTCTACTAGTGTCAGGATAATGTGACTGGGTGGAGCATGATGCCACATGTCTGCAACATGATGCCCCAGTGCTAGACATCACTATAAACTGCCACAGTGCAGATATCGTAGCGATATGACTGAAAAATTGTTAAAGCTACGTTAAAAATCCAAATCACACTCACTCACACAGAGAACCAATCTGTTCCTTAGCCCATTTTCTAATTTTTAAACCTACTTGTTGAAAAGCTCATCTCCAAAGTTCAGGACACCATGAATTCATTAGGCAGTGAAATATCAATGTGTGTAATTTTACTTCATGCCAAACTCTCTCAAAATCAGTGCATTTGGGTAAGGTGATTCATCTAACACCGAGGTGGTGGGTAAACAAGCTTTCAGCATTAAGGGACGAATGTCAAAGTTAACCCTGAAAACAGACACTATAAGCATCGATACAGAGATGAAGAACCGTCATATAATAAGCTAAATGCACGTACGTTTGGCAGCCATATTTACTTAATTATTAAATTAATGTATATCATGAAAGCTATCCATAAGAATCAAAATTTGTTTGGTCCCTTGAATCACCACTAAGGACAGATGTCTCTGTATTGTAATGGAATATGACGGAATTTCAAAATATTAATTTAATATTCAACAAATTTCAGTAATGGTAAGGAATATGTATGTATCCGTACAACAATTTAAAACATCTGAGTTAAGCATGTTAAGTTGCTCGTCTGCCAACATAAATACATTTGGTACAAGGGAGGTAGCTTGATCAAAACTCCAGTTGTGCACAACAGAATTATCGGTACTTGTCGACATATCTGTTGTATAGGAATCGCGGTTTCAATGACATGCAAGAATGGGAATCAGCCTATAAAAGGAGAACATAAAATAGGATTAATATGGGTTTGGCTGGTCATCATTGAGTGATAAAGGAAGTAAGATTTTAGTGATAACAGTCTTTTGAGACTTTATCCTAGCTGAAACTGAAGATAAAAAAAACATAGAGACAAGATTTTCATTGATGGAATTTCAGTCCTTCTACAAAAACTCATTACTGAAAGCAACACCGGACTCTTTGGTGTGGAATTAAAAACACGTGCTTCAAACACATGTAGATACATGAAATGCCGCAGCCCATGTGGTTTTCTCTACTCAGAGGCTGTTATGAAGAATATGTTTATACTGATAAATATATTAATATAAATATAGGTTTGAACACAAAACAAGCACCAAAACATCTCTACACGTTTTAAATGGCACATGCACTGATAGGCAGAGCAAAATTTCTTCCCAGACTCCAGCGGAGGATGTGACAACAGCTTCAGTTAGCTCACGAGAGGTTGGATTCTGATGAAGCATCCTTCCCAGGATGAATATAATCAGACGGATAGGCTGATCAGAAGTTAGGTGTGATTCGAGGAATACAGTTTACAATCAGACTAGACTTATAAGCAAGTACATACGCTAGTAAAATGTCCACGGATAATGACTATGACGTGGACCTTGAAATTGGTTATAAAAACCATTGTCAAAACTTGTTTTGTTGTTCAATAAAATTACAGAATTACACGTCTGCTGGTTGTCTAGTTTGGTCATTGTACTTTGGAAGAATCAAATTTGTGAGTATTTTGCAACAGGAAACTGAATATTTCATCGAGAATGATGCAGGACCGTTTATATCTGTATTCTTTTTGCGTGTTATATACGGTAACACATACCAATATATGTCTATGTATGAGTGTGCAAAACAGTGCAAAATTAGTGTGTGGCTGAATCATTACGATCAATGAAAATTGAACCAATTAGGCTAGACATAGAAAATTTTGAATCACATTCAATTCCCGAGTAGCTATCCAATTATCCGAGTTCAAACAAATTATGCGCGAGAACATGAGTTTTCAAACAATACTTTCATTATAAATAGCCATGTAAAGTTTTGTAAATTCCAAGCGTTCTTTTTGTGTCTATTGTTTGTCTGTGTTTTGTAATTGCCTTCGACAAAGAGAGTCGACGGTCTTAGGCTAGTTAAGACTAATTTTGCTCTGTTTGTTGTGTGTGTGTGTGTGTGTGTGTGTGTGTGTGTGTGTGTGTGTTTAGTGGTGTCTATTGTCCAACATTTATAGAGTGGACTATGTCTATGGTCGAGATAATAGCAAATCATTCTTCATCGAAAACATGACATTCTCAACAATCTTTTGTTATATTACGGCGTTTTAAGATGATGGGCTCCCATGTTCGTATTAAGTTCTAGCCAATTAAGTGAATTCTTCCCACAAATAAGTTGATTCCTGCTGGTAGGGGTTGGTGGGTGTTTGGGGGGTTGGGGGAGTGTTTTGTAAATAAACGTATACATTGTTTCAAATCGACATCATCACGTAGAGAATTTCTTCTTGACAAAAAGTATAATACCTGGTTTAACAGATAAGAACATACCCAATGATGTTAGAAATTTATTCATATTTTATGCTATTATAGTCGTAAATCTAATAATGAAGAACCTGACATAATACATTCTAAGAAAATTCTCAAGCTAACTGTCTGAAAAATAGGATCCATGCGTTCAATATAAACTAAATAAGTGTGCGAAAAGGTCTAAATAAGAAATGTACTGAATCAAATTTGACAAAATGGTGTCAGTTTCTCTCTCTCTCTCTCTCTCTCTCTCTCTCTCTCTCTCTCAAATTGAATATGAACCATGAGACCTTAATGCGTCACCTTCACACAGACATACTTGTAAAGAGAACCATGTTTTACCAGGACATGCGTATGAAAAGAACCATGTTTTACAGAAAGAATTTTATCAAGCTTCTTTTACAACATGATCAACAATCCATGTATTTGAAATAATGATTTTTCCTTGCACACAACTCGTTATAGCGAAAGTGCACAGCTATTAATTCAATAAGCACTCTAAGCAGATGCAAGCCGCTAGCATTAGTACCTGATTACAAATATTTTAGCCGTGGTGTTCAGTACGTTTAGTTCACACTAAATGTCGAAGTTTACTAATAAAGCGACTAGGCAACATTATTACACGTAGGATGTTACACATAGGATGTTACTCCACCTCGACCTACATGCGATTGTTACAGAACCAGTTTCCTTCACATTCCGACCGCCGTCGTCGACCTTTCGTCTACATACTTGATACATTACACAAAAAAACCCGGCTATATATATATATATATATATAACAACATATATATATATATATATATATATATATATATATATATATATATATATATATATAACCAAAATTTGTACACATAAATTTTCGTATTCGCCTGCCTTATAAAGGCGTTTACTGTATACGAGCACGCGACCTTTGTTTCATTCCGCAAGGAAATTAAAACTGTAAAACCCTTAGAGACACAATACCCCCACGGATCACTCTCTTTTCCCACACTAGAGCACGTGCATTTATCGCCTGCTTATGCATCAATTAATATTACGTTGTATGACGTATTCTGACTGTGATCTACATTAAGAATGAATATTATGTTTGCAGAGCATATGCTCAACATATTACAAGTTTAGATGCAAGTATAAAAGAAGATGCCCAAGTGGGTCTCGTATTGCTCATCCGGCTTTCATAACTTAGCAACTGATCATTCGAGTAAGCAGGTTTATGTAGTACTGAAGAACACAACTGCATGTAAACTATCTCACAAACTGTATCATGTCGGTTTTACCTTCGCTGTTAAAAAAAAAAAAGTCATTCCGAAGATATAAAGCATTTTTAATATGCATAGTCTCTTGTTTGTTTTCTAAAACGTTCAAGATCTTGATGATATAGAGCTATTTGGCAAGTTCTATCGACAGTGGATGAGAAACATGTCTCTAGATCTAACAGGCACGGCCAATACGCTGCAAGAGCTTCGGATTAGTGTGTGCAGTCTTACTTATTAATCAGAGACAATGATGATACAAGCTTATGTATCGTACTGTATCACAATCTGAATGAATCTGTGTCTCCATAGTGATAACAAGCTTAGTCATTCAGATGCAACATTACCTCATAAATATGCGTTGATTTCACTCGTAATAAAGCCATTTCAACGTCTTAATAATACACTACTATATAAAACGTTTGATCAAAATCTGATCAGACATATAGTCGCTAGAGAGCTGATAAGCGCAGCCAATCGGATGCAAAACTGGGTGAGTAATATGCGTGGATCTCGCTCATAATCATGCCCATTTGAAAGTTTGCTGATATAAGCTATCCAGCTTTACAGTCTATAGAGGGGTGAATATGAACCTCGCCCATTTGCTGCAAAACCACCTCATACATATTTATGTCTTTATGATACAAGCTTACTTACCAAGTTTAATTAAAATTGGGCCAGAAATAGTCTCTCGATTGGTAAGAAGCTCAGCCAATCGAATGCAAGATCAACTCAATTAAAATTCATAGACCTTTCTGGTAGTAAAAGCCATTGGATCTTGATCATGTAAGTCTATTTAACAAATCTGATATTTTTAAAATAAAATCAAAAATGGAGCCGCTAAGTGCTGACAATCCCATCCAATCACATGCAAGGTCTCCACTTTATTATGCGTCGATCTTGCGATGGCTGTACTCATTCAACGTCCTGGTGATTTAAGTCTGTCAGTCAAGTTTAATCAAAGTCGGATAATACGGTCTATAGAGTGGTACCGAGCTTAGCCAATCAGAATCGGATAATACAGTCTATAGGGTGGTACCGAGATTAGCCAATCAAAATCGGAAAATACGTCTAGAGGGTGGTACCGAGTTTAGCCAATCAGATGCCAGATTACCTCATTAATATCTGTGGATGTCGCTTATTATGGAACTCTTCTGAGAGCTTGATGATGTAACTCAAAATTCCAAATCTGATTAAATCCTTTTAGAAATTGGATTTCCAGAAAGGTACCAAGTTCATTAACATGTGTAGATCTTGCTCATTATCAAAATTCTTCCGAAATATTCGTGTTGTAAGCCCATATTCCATGTTTGATCACAGAGCAAAATTATCTTTCCAGAGTGGTAAAAAGCAATTTTTGACCAATATACGACAGACGAGGGGCAATGGGCCATACTATAAGCTCCTTTGACTTTATGACTAGGTGAGGTAATGACGTAAATAGAGAAAGAGATAATGTCAAAGCACCATGTTGTAGTCAACGTCGATGTTCTGATGGAGGTGATGAAATAGCTATTCAGACTAAACAATGTAAATAGCCAATGACTTGAGTAAGGGATATATGCCACGACGTCCGTGGGATACATTTTTATTTTATATACCTATATAGGTAGATAAATAAATGTTTTTCAAAACAAGTTTAACAAATATTTGCATCCAGAAGACATACAAAACGGACACTGTAATGAAAATTATAGGTCTTTGAACTTAAAACTGAACTTAATAGCAATATATTTAAAACCATTACAAGAATAATTTTAATAATAGACTTCGAGGTACTGGAACTGGAATAAATAAAATCCTGCAGAATTTCTCAACTTATTGTAAAATGTAATTTTTGTCAATGTTTTTTTGAAAAAGTGTACACCTTCTTTGATTCTGCTTAGAGACTACAGTGTTTATATATATATATATATATATATATATATATATGTATAACAACATATATATATATGTATATATATACTATACTATATATATATATATATATATATATATATATATATTTTACTGGGTCTTCATTAGCTGAACTCCATGTATGTAGAACTCTAAGAAAGGACAACAAACAAATTCATTTTACGAACTAACACGTGGCCACATACTGTTTTACTCGACAAATCTCCTGTTTGATTGGTTCAACTTTATTTTTTTAAAGATCAATTGACTGTGGCTCGTCTTGGTCCTAAAACAGGGCGGCTATCACCCAATGATATCGTCACTTCAGATCCATCGCTCTGATGTTCAACTCCATCATATTCAAATATCTCCTCCTCGTCTATATCCGGCATGTCCAATAAAGTCCTATAATGAATGGATGTCCAATAAAGTCCTATAATAAAATGCATATCCCAAAAGTTCTATAATGAAAGTATGTCCTCTGAAGTCCTATAATGACAGGTAAGTCCAAAAAAGTCCAATAATGAAAGGTATGTCCAATAAAGTCCTATAATGAAATGCGTGTTCAATAAAGTCCAATAATGTAAGGTATGTCCATTAAAGTCCTATAATAAAATGCATGTCCCAAAAAGTCATATAATAAAAAGCATTCAAAAAAGTCCTATAATGAAAGGTATGTCCAGTAAAGTCATATAATGAAATACATGTCCAATAAAGTCTTATAATGAAATGGATGTTCAATCAAGTCTAATAATAAAAAGTATGTCCCAAAAAGTCCTATAATGAAAAGCTTGTTCAAAAAAGTCCTATAATGAAAGGTATGTTCAATAAAATCCTATAATGAAATGCATGTCCCATAAAGTCCTATAATGAAATGCATGTCCTATAAAGTCCTATAATGAAATAGCCCATTTATGCTGGTAAGATTGATGCAGTTTCTTTAGTCGCGTGTTTCTCTGGTTTATTTTGTCCTTCTTTAAACCAACGGTCTCGACATTGTTATGCACGTTAGCGGTAACAGAGGTTAACTTAAGAAACAATACTGTATATAGAACAGAAAATTATAGGGAAAATAACAGGTGATCGGTATTTTAAATACGTTAAAATATGGGACAGTATTTACGCAGAGACAAAATACATAAGATAAATAAAGAAAACTCTAGTTATATTGCACCTGAGTGCTTATGACGTTGACAATTGTTTGTCCACATTGACCAAGTCATTGTCTCCAACTATAATAAATGTATTTATTGCAACTAGTCATTGGAGCCATCATTAAACGCATTATTAAAAAGAACAAAAATAGATGGCAGCCGAACTTCTCTCTTTTACAAATAAGAATTATGGCAAGATCCACTTTTCTTTAATGTGTATATTATGTGTTTTGCGACAACCGAAAGTAAATCGTAATTGGAACGTGTTGTAGGCGCATTTTGCTGCGCAGAATGTTAAAGTTGTTGCATGGTAGGACAACACCAAAAACTTGTATACAGTTATGTAATATTAATGTGAATACCACATATTTCTTGGCAGTTAATGTTATGTTTACTGAAAATGAGGCAAAATGCAGACATATAGTTGTATGCTGACAATTCTGTAGTGAATCGGGATTAAAGCCACGTGCAGAATGATAATGATTCATTACTAAGAATGGCCTTTAATCCAGTGTAAAGGTAGATAACTATTGTTGCAACATCCGGGTTTATTGGTCAATTAATTGTCTCGGAATGACGTACATTTCTGAATAAAACGTTGTCTGCAAAATACTAAGTTTGCTTATAAGACTAATATTTTTATGCAAAATTATTTTTTGTTTTCTCTAAAAATTTAGCTTATAATATGAAATTTTAAAGACAATAAAAATACACACACACACACAAAAGCCTTAAACTCCGGTATAGAATAAAATGTTATTATAATGAAAGACTATACTGGCCAGAGACAATCAACAGACAAGGATGTACCGCAAAAATTACTACACTCTAATGTTAGGAAACAAGTTCTATGATTTTACCTAAAGTAAACTTTCCCATCCTGATTAAGTCTCCTTGCTACTGTTGCAATCTGATCATCTGTAACACCCATGTCTAAGGACTGCAAAACAACAAACTGACTGATAAGGAAAATAGCTTTTAAACTTCACACCTGATATATAAAGTGTATATGTCATACGTACATACATACATACATACATACATACATACATACATACATACATACATACATATGCAGACACACGTACATAAAGGAACAATACACGGACCATTTCAGATACTCTGGAGGGCGTTCTGTTTAGAATAAATGCAAATCTTTCATATGTACAAAATGAAATCTAGTGCCATCTGGTTTATGCAATCATTATGGATGAAAATAACAAATAAACTTAAATATTTCACTGGTGTGCCAATGATACTAAACTCATTTTAAATTTAAAAGACTGTCTGAATATAGGGTCACAATATGGTAGGAAATCATTGACAAGAGCTTGCACTGCTTTCATAAACATGTTAAATGGCAGACAATTCAGCATATATCCCTGTAAATCGTGATAGTTATCATTATTTCTTTCTTTATTTCATCAATAAATTGGGTTATGTAAAAATCACTCCTTCTTTTGCAGTGGTAACATTAGCTTAGATAAATTGTTCTCACCGCTTATTACTAATCGCTGTGATGACTTCTTAAAGGCAAAGGGGATACGCTATAAATGTCAACAAATCTGGTCGAGTCAGGTATGAAATTGGTTGCAGTCATGGCAGCCCTTACTTACCGAAATTTGGAACTTGATGGTGCTTTACGAGTTGAAACTAATTTTTCACATCGACTTTATTTGAAAAGTAAGACAATGTTGTGTCTTTTACACATTTAGCCCAGTGGTTTACAGAGTTCCACCAACTCATTTCTACAGTTTGACCAGTGAGTCTAATAGAGACAGGTCCCTCTCAATAACTTGTTTGAAACTCTATAAAATGTTGTACCTTAATGAGTTCTTTGAATTCTTTTACTTCCATGGTGAAATCATCCCCATATGGTAATAATACGTCCGCTAAATCCACCCCAGCTTTGTATGCAAACACTTTAAACATGCCCAGTGGGTCAACTCGGAAGGCCGTTAAACGGGCACTGTTAGTCCTTGGGAACTCTGGGATGATTCCTTCATTTATAATGGTCATGTTTCTTTCCTCTTGAAGTTTCATTTGCAGTCTTGCGAAGCTCATTTTTACCATAATGTTCTGTAAGGCGTATACAAAGATGATCAATGTCTAGATACAGATTTTAGACCTAACAAACTTTTTTCAGAAAAATGAAAATATAAATGACTTGCCATTCACTGTTTCAAGTGGGAAAGAATTAAAAATGTTTTACTTATTTATTTATTTATTTCAAGAACTTTCTTCTTTAGTACACACGAAACTAAAAGCTATAAACCAAAAGGAAACAGGATTCGAACCGTATGTAAAAGTCATAATTTCAAAGTTTCAGCTGTGCGTCCACACGCCTTTCAATCATCTGAAAAATCTACTTACACTCAAGTCCAGCTATACCAACAGAATAATCAACTTACCCTGAAATCCAGCTATACCAACAGAATAATCTACTTACCCTGAAATCCAGCTGCATCAACAGAATAATCAACTTACGCTGAAATCCAGCTATACCAACAGAATAATCTACTTACCCTGAAATCCAGCTGCATCAACAGAATAATCAACTTACACTGAAATCCAGCTATACCAACAGAATAATCTACATACACTGAAATCCAGCTGCATCAACAGAATGATCAACTTACCCTGAAATCCAGCTGCATTAACAGAATAATCAACTTACACTGAAATCCAGCTATACCAACAGAATAATCAACTTGCACTGGAAATCCAGCTGCATCAACAGAATGATCAACTTACCCTGAAATCCAGCTGCATCAACAGAATAATCAACTTACACTGAAATCCAGCTATACCAACAGAATAATCAACTTACACTGAAATCCAGCTGCATCAACAGAATAATCAACTTACACTGAAATCCAGCTGCATCAACAGAATAATCAACTTACACTGAAATCCAGCTGCATCAACAGAATAATCAACTTACACTGAAGTCCAGCTATACTAACAGAATAATCAACTTACACTGAAATCCAGCTATACCAACAGAATAATCAACTTACACTGAAATCCAGCTGCATCAACAGAATAATCAACTTACACTGAAATCCAGCTGCATCAACAGAATGATCAACTTACCCTGAAATCCAGCTGCATCAACAGAATAATCAACTTACACTGAAGTCCAGCTATACCAACAGAATAATCAACTTACACTGAAATCCAGCTGCATCAACAGAATAATCAACTTACACTGAAGTCCAGCTATACCAACAGAATAATCAACTTACACTGAAATCCAGCTGCATCAACAGAATAATCAACTTACACTGAAATCCAGCTGCATCAACAGAATAATCAACTTACACTGAAGTCCAGCTATACCAACAGAATAATCAACTTACCCTGAAATCCAGCTGCATCAACAGAATGATCAACTTACCCTGAAATCCAGCTGCATCAACAGAATAATCAACTTACACTGAAGTCCAGCTATATCAACAGAACAATCTATTTACACTGAAATCCAGCTATATCAATAATCTATTTACACTGAAATCCAGCTATATCAACAGAGTAATTTACTTACACTGAATCCATCTATATCAACAGAATAATCAAGTTAAACTGAAATCCAGCTATATCAACAGAATAATATATTTACACTGAAATCCACTTCATTTATAGAACTGTTTGAATTCCCATCTAGCGTCTCCAAAATAACCATTGCACCGTCGGAATCAAACGGATTCGACCCAATCTACAAATATAAGACATGCAGGAGTAACCATGAGGACCATCAATGCAGAAATGTGTTAGTACAACACATGCAATGTTTAATATCAAGAACTGGGTTCATATTGTGTGTTAGCAAAATCTTCCAATGTAAGAGCAATGCTTATAGTTTTTAATTACAAATCATATAAGAAATATTGACAGACATTCTAGTGCAATTGTACCAGTCAAAGAGAATGAGGGTGAATATTATTCTAGAACATACACATCCTGGAAGCAAATAACAAGCACCACGAGAAATGTCTAAAAAAAAGATAAATTAAATTTGGAAAGAATGAAAACACTCTGATCTTTCTGCAATTATTGTATATTTACTTAAGACTATAACCTATATCTATTCACGTTTAAACTTAAGAAATAAGCGAAACTCACAGGGCAAAAAAGCGTTGGACCTCATGGGCCATTTCAGAATCACGTTTCATTCAAACATTGAAAATATGGAGATGCAACGGAAACTATCAGCTGCTGGATTTCCAGAATTTGGAACAATTTACAGGTAAAACATTATATTATTTATGGAAAGGTAAAATGTATTAATACACAAGAGATAGTACCAAAGGACTTATTTTTGTTACTTATGAATTTATCTAACGAAGACAAAAACGCAACAAAAAGGCTACTGACAACAGGAAGGAGATGGTTGCATAAAGTGTTACAGAAGCTTTCAAATATTGTCATATCATTTGTCATTTTGTTTATACATAGCAATATGACATATACAATGTTAAACATAAGCAGGTGAATATGACGTAAGAATACGCAGAGGCCATCATACTGAGACGTGCTCCTACGCCATATCGAAATAGTCCTTTCCACCGACTAATGAGAATACATGAATTTGTCTTTGCATTTATTACATATCCAATCTTACCTTGTAAAACAAGTTTTGCTCAGAAATTAGAAAAAGTTGTTGACAATATTTGTTTTTGGTGCTTCAACAAAATCTACAAGAGTACCTGAGTAACCACAACGAAATAGTTTCGCCCTGGTTATGTGCTAGGGAAACACTGATTGAACTTTAGTATAAGATGTCATATCAAATATCATTTACTGCCATATCAAATATCAATTAATACCATATCAAAAATCATATACTGCCGTATCAGATGTTATAGAAAGGTATATAAAAATGTAAGACTAAATGAGTATGTAATAAATAAAAACGTAAAGGAATAGCATTTAGCTTGATGTTTGTGGTATCCATTGGAAATTCACCAATGAGAATGATTAGCAAACTTCGCATACACCAATTTACCTTTAGAACTTTTAAGGTATCGTTTTCTTTGATACCTTGTGCAATGATATTAGCACCCTCCAGGGGGATCCTGTTCATACTGATGTTCAGCTCTATTAATGTTCTATTTTCCTTCAGGGCTTTCGATATGGCTACCGATCCCTGCTTTCCAAGCCCAGCCATCGCCATGTTGAAACTCTTCAAACCAACATTTTCCTAAATAAAAATAATAATATACAGTATATTTCAACGTACATGTGAAAGCTTCAACGGTCAATATATTCACCCATTGGATGGTTTTGGATCGAAACCCTGCATTTGGGAACGATAACTACCTTTATTTGACTGTTCCTCACGGCTCAGTTTGTTCCTGCATTTTCCAGTCTCTTCTAGGTTTTGTACAATTTCATTGGTTTGACCATGACTGATCGTAGATCAACAATTTAATTAGGTGTTCAATTCAAATTTATCTAATGAGGAATATTAATATTATGATTACGATGTGGCAGATATGGAATAACATGCATGTGGTTTCTACACTATTCTGTAAAATCTACTTTATTTGTCTCAAAATGTTCCATAAATAGAGGACCCAATGTAATATTAGTTATATCACATGACGAAAATCACGTGACCAAGATTTAATGTAGGGAAATGACTTTGAAATATGTTTGAACCTATCGGTTCTTGCGTCTTTGCAGTATATGGCGTAATTTATGACCTCATGAGGAGTTGCTATACGCATTACATATATAGACGATCTCAAATTGGTAATGATTTAATATTGAATTTATGAAACGAGTTTAATGCTATCCAGCTTGCTTGTGTTGGCAAGAAAAACTGGAAATTATTCAACGAGTTTCATAAATTTAATTTTAAATCATTGCCCATTTGAAATTAGTGGAAAGAGTTCAGACAGAAAGAAGTAAAAATGATTTTCAGCAATTCATTTAATTCTGGCTCACACTCAGCATCTTTCAATTCTTGCGCACGTAAAAAATAGTCCGAGATGGCAGTTGAATCAATAATGCACAATTCGACAGTTACAAATTAGAACCAAAATGCAATTGTCCTTCCAAGTCTATATAACATTTGACATAGACAACAATATATTTTCAACAATGGATCTCCGACAGAAATTCCTGTGTTATGTCACATAGGTCGCTGCTCAAGTCGGCCGGAGTAGTTAACGCGCCAAATACAAGGATTTCGATGAGACTGTTTACAATGTTTCCACTGGAAGAAAAACAAATGTGCCTATTCCACTACGGACATTCGCCACAGCTGTAGTATTGGATACGACAGGAAAAAAAGTAGCATTCCAGTTGTTGGATATTAGTGTGAAGGCATGATTACTTGACTCAGACCTTTGACTACGTCAAAACTATAAAGATATTGCTGCATATAATAGTTACTCAAGATTTAATATTGTGTGACCGGATATTTATATTATTTGATTTGGAAGAATGCTGTGATTCAATACTTTTCTCTCAATGGCAAACTAGCATTTTTCAAAATTCTTTTCATAGGACACGTGAGTCCATTTAATCGTATTTAGTCTGACATTTAAACACGCATGTCCTGTGGGTGGGTTGCAATGTACATATTTTCTAGTCGGAAATTCGGAGAATTATACGTAGGCTAAATTGGTCATATTATTACGTAAGCATTACTGTGCGTTTTTTTTTATAGTCGTCCTTTGTTTTCAATGTCTACTGGTACACCGATTGGAAAGATGGCCGCCATATTGTTGATAGAATATTTAAAAAAAAAAGGTTCCAGAAAGTGGTGCAAGAAACAATCCCACGATCGCGGATATTTAGTTACAAGAATACTGTGCAAAAACGGTATGGGCTTATTTGAGCTAATCAGATTCACGGAAAATGATATGTTAACGTATCGATATATCAAAATTATTAAACTGAAAACTCTATATGATAAACAGCGTATTTCAAATGGCAATCATTTAGTATTTAATTGCTTGAAGTAGGTTGTTTCGTTTCCAGCTTTTCCCAGCTTCAACTAGCTTTATCAAGTCAATATCAAATCATTATTCATATGAGATTCACTTAGGTTTTTTTTAGAGTGGAAAGGGTCTAGAAAGAACTAAGAACAATAATTTTCGACATTTCATTAATAGTTCCAGACGCAAGTTGAAACAATATTGCACAATTTGATAACTAATAACGTTTTAAAGTACATTCTTGTTTACAAATTACAAATGACCTTCGAAACAAGCAAAATTTTCACACGGACATCATTTTTCAACCCTTGATCTCCGATAGAAAATCTTGTGTGATGTCACAAAGTTCAGGTCTGCTGGTGTCGTTTTGGAGCTATATTCATGGATTGTAGTTCGACTGTTTGCAACATTTCCAGCAAAATGTGTGTGGAATATACCATGGCCATTAGCCACAGATACAGTATTGGATATGTCAGAAGGAACAGCATTCCAGTTGTTGGATAATGTATTTGTCTAAAGGGATGATTACTAGAAGCAGACACGTGTACCAAATGTAGAGGTGCTAATGTGGAGGATTACAGAGTATGTCACTGCCGATTTGCGTTCATACGGCTGTCATGGAATTCACACTCCCAGACTCATTGTTTTGTAACCGTATTTTTGCGTTATTTGATTTGGAAGACTGCTCTCTTGCATAGGTTTGGGGGGGGGGGTTGTCACTTGAGAGACCATCATTTATCTGCAATCTCTTCATAGGAGATTAATTTGGTTACTTCCATAGGTTGACATTTAAAACATCTTTGTCCTAAGAGTAGGATGCAAGATCCATACCACGTGGAAACAGGAATGCAAAGGTGAGAGTTTGCATTACAATAAGCAGGTGGGCGTTTCTCTGCATGGATTCGGCATGCTTGCGTTTGACAGCGTGAAGGATTTTCTTGATTCTCTCACATTTTCCGTTTAACTATGAGAACGTTTAATCGTTTTGTATTTTTTGGGGTTAGGTATTCGGAGAATACTGTGTAGGATATCTGGGCCATATTCCAACCCATGTAACAACTACTGTGTAGGATATCTGGGCCATATTCCAACCCATGTAACAACTACTGTGCGCTTGTTTTGCGACCGTCATCTGTTTTCCCCCAATATCTGATGGGCTAATGATTGGCAAGTCTGCCTCCATATTATTAATAGTAATAGTAACATAAACTGGCATCGAAAGGCGCGTCAAGGATATTTCCCATGGTGGCAATGAGAATGCTGCGCATGATGTTATGGGAGAATTGTACCAATCAAATTCACAGAAAGTGATATTTTAACGTGTTAACATATCAAAAATAATAATCCGCAAATACCGTATGTATACCGACTATGTACATGTAAAGAAAAATTACTACCTAGTATATTAACCTAAATAGCAAAGTAGAGATATAGAGAACAAAGACACTATGGAACAGATCGCACTAATTTGCCAAAAAGCATATGAAACTTTACATAAACGATTCTCTCAAATGTTATTCTGTAATCAATTATTTTATCACATCTTTTAATGACACATATGCAAACAAGAACAATAAAGTAACTAGTGTACCAATATTTACACTTTAAAGGCGTAGTTAGTTGGAAACTCGAAAATTGAATTACGAAGTCATTCTAGAATGGAAATTAAAAATGGCTTTAAAAGTAATTTAGAAGTTAGAGGCACGGCACTAAATGATAAAATAAAATCTCCAATTACCTGAATGCCCTCAGCTAAGCATATTGCTCCTCTGGTGCTAAAATGATTCCAGCTTAGATCTAGAACATCGAGTGTGGAATTATCGGCTATCGCTAACTTGAACAGTTTGGCCCCGGCATCTTCAAAGCGGTTATGCCCGAGCAGGAGAATTTTTAAGTTTTTGTTGTTCTGAAAAAAGATTTGTCCAAATGAAAGAGTTTAACAGAAAATACTCATAGCATAATCAGAGATTTCGTAGGCTATATATGAAATTAACACCAACATCAGTAAGAATAAATTTACATGGCGACTTTTCCTTGCAGTTTAAAGTTTTCTAAGGCAAACAATTTTCGCCCAATTTTGAACAATATTTTAAGCAAAACTTGAAGCCATACACGTTATTATTACCCCAAATGCTTGTTCGATGCATGACGTAATGGCACGAGTTTTTTATTTTAGCTTCACAATAACTAAATAGCATGCGCACGTCTTTAAACAGCATTTACACCTCAATAATCACAACGCAAAATTCCTTACATAGATGTCATTGATATATGGTAAGGCTTTCGTGCAGTTTGTAAGACTAGAAATTCGGTAAATACAGAAATGAAGTGTCGGTGTTCAGTCTAAATATGCTAAACTTGATCCGCACCGTGCAGCGAGGGAAACTGTATTTATGCTATACCTCATTTTCAAAATGAATGCCTTGTTGTTTAAACAGCTAAAAGATTGGAACACATACCATTATAACATCAGAGAACCCTTGTGCAGCACCATCTCCAATATCATTTCCTGTAAGTGAAAATTTCGCAAATGTTTAAATGTATGAGTATGTATATATGTATGTATGCATGCATGCATGTATGTATGTATGTATGTATGTATGTATGTAAAATGTATGTATGTATAAATGTATGTATGTATAAATATATGTATGTTTTGTGTTTTTCAATTTTTAAATAGCTTTAACAATGTTTCAGTCATATCGCTACCCGGTGTCATTTTCATTACAATTTGATTTACTCTTACCTTTCAATGGCGATTATTCACTTCATTTCGATCCCCAATAAACCCATGTTCAATGGAAGGTCATTATATACACGCCTTGAGAAATACATACGGCAAAATCAATGTAAAAGTAGGTGGACATTTTTGGACGAGGTCTATCTAAAGGTGTGATCCAGTGCAAACCGGATTGAATGTCACTTGCTGTGTCATGACAAAATAAGCTGCACGTGTTGAAAACAAAATCGTGCTATCCTGTTATTTGTTATTATCAGATTTTTTCTGACCCAGTTTAGTACCTGGCCACCATTTTGAAATCCATAGCGATCAATAATTTTCGTCTGAAAGTTTTGTTATGACAGTTAAGGTGCAAAGAATTGAACAATCAAGACTAAATAGATTTTGCTTAAACTATATTAGTACTAAATTTCAGAACAACAATTATTTCATTTAAAATGAGTAAATGTGAACATGACCACGTTGACATATAGGCCGATATGTCCTATAACCCCGTTACTACTTATAAAACGTGCCAAAATAAGTTTCATTACACTTCCGCATAAATTTGATCCTTCTGTATCAATTAAAAGATATCAAAGTTAAAACGAAAGAATTTCAACAGTAAATTCTAAATCTAATTAAGATTTGTATATGCCCAAGTTGTAGTAAATCTATTAAATAATTATGATTTATAATATTCTTCTGTTATTTTACATGACATATGTATAGTTAACCCCAGCCGCATTAGACTTTGACTGTATTACCCATACCTAAAAACTTTTATGAATTCGAAGGGATTACACCGTTCATTAAGTTGCCTTTATAAATATTGATCGAAGAATCCAGAGTGAAATAAAACTCACAACTCACCCTAAATGAGCCCCCCACGAGTAATATAATTTTTTGTATTATCGAAAATAGCTTTCCGTCTCACCGATTCTGCTTGTATTGTTTAAATTGTGAAAGAGATGATTAGTAGACATTGTGATTGGTACGATTTTATGATTGAAAAGTACCAAGAATGGATTGGTACTCGATATGGTATAAATGAAATTTGATCACACGCTTAAACTTGTAAAGGAAATCAACAATTTTGTTTATCCTGAAAAGAATCATTCTTCAAACTTTTAATAATTATGGTGATGTGAACTTCCAGGCATTATGTCTACATGCAGGATATACAAATGCTACGCATGGTGACATCACTAAACAAGAATGTTTAAATGCCGCCGTAACAGGCATACCGCAGTAATAGGACGTGCCACTCTAGTACACGCATGAGCAGAATACTCCAGGGCGATGGGCCGGATAAGTGATTTTTAAAGCCACATCCTATGATGTAAATCAACGGATAAAACCATGTCAGTCACCGGGGCCGTATTTTGCGCACCCGTACTTTAGTATATGCAAACTTGTAAACTCGCTGCTAGTCATTTCCGTGTGAAATGACGACTTTTGACGTCATTTTCATTGACGTCAGGATTCAAGGGTAGTCTTGTTTAAGTGCGGAGGTGTCTGCCTGCCCAGATTTTATCTACATAAAGAATTTGTGGATGTCAATCTGGATAAAATGTGCTTATATAAAGCTGACACGTTTTGATCTCGTCCCTTGAAAGCGTGTTGAATGCATCTATATTATGACATCATAATGCACATGACGTCAACACACTAGTTTTGTATACAACGTAATGGCCTTTTAACGTTTTTCCTTGATTATATCGGCATGCTTTGCTTTAATTGTTATTGATATTTACTCTTACTCAATATTCGCAGCGCCGCCTAGCGCCCGAATATTTATGTCACCTTCCTGTTTATTTCACTTATTTTTTATTTTCTTCCCCTACCCCTGGCACTGGTTTGACTTTTCATTACATAGCAATAAAACCTGGAGCAGGCCGGATGACCCAGGCTAATAATGGTGGGGTATATTATATACTTGCCTGTTAAATCTACCTTTACAAGATTTCTGTTATCTACCAACATTGAACTCAGGGCGATCCCACCTGGTGTTCCAATTTTGTTGTCTGCCAATAACTGTAAGCATAAGATTAGACAATTGTAACACCCACAGATGTGATAACATACATACATACATACATACATACATACATACATACATAGTGCTCTTGCGAAAAAAAAAAGCGTAACATTTATAGTGCATCTTCAATAAGAAAGAAATTTTTTAAAAACTTCATATTGGAAAAAATGTGTGTTTCATTACTTGATGTGATAACTGCTCTTAGTTAGATACCCGAAAAAATGATACTGTTGTTTATGTATTGGTTACTGCATTTGTATGGGAAAATGTGAACGAGTTTTATCTGAGCGATACTGAACGATAAAACTCTTATTCTGTCATTCAAGTGTAGTAACTTTTTTTCCCAGTTCTAACTTCTCTTACCATTCAAATGTAGTAAGTTCTCTTCTCATTCAAGTGTAGTAACTTATTTTCTCATTCAAATGTAGTAACTTCTCATCCATTCAAATGTAGTAACTTATTGTCCCATTCAAATGTTGTAACTTCTTTTCCCATTCAAATGCATCAACTTACTTTCCCGTTCAAATGTAGTAACTTCTTTTCCCATTCAAACCTTGTAATTTATTTTCCCATGCAAACTAATAGGAAACTGTGAGCGAGCTTCATCCTAACGTCGTGCAGTATCGTTCAAATAAATTTCGTTGATATTTTCCCATACAAATGCAGTAACCTATTCTTTTACATATTCTCTGACTTCTTGTCTATGAACTGTATTGTATTTAACACACGAACTTGCGTTTCATTAAATCCTTTGAGTACTTACAAGTTCAGTGATGAAAAAATTCTCTTTCAGCACTTTCGTCAGACATATTGCTCCATCCGAGTCTATTGCATTGCCTTCTAAATTCAAGATTTCTATGTTGGTGTTTGTCTGCAAAGCGATAATATAGCCTGATGTCATTTGTATATTCCACATTTTAAGTGTTACAACAGTCTTCACCGTGTTATATAAAATTTAATTTTATTGGACCGATTTTATTATTTGTGAGAGATTATTTTCATGATAGATATTTTTATATCTTGTTAGCGAGAGACATATTTCACTGCGTCAGCAATACAGTTTATTCAGCATTGCAGCATACTGCAAATATGTTCCTGGTTCTCAAAATATGTATCGATAGGAAAATAAGAGATGCCAGAAAGACGTGCCAAAGATTCATCATTAAAACAACGTTCATTACTTTATTTTCCAAAGAAGAAGACATATCACCAAAATTCCGAATTCGTTGTGGTAGTCCGATCTATTCTCATCTAGAAATGTATGGTCCTTTAATTAGAAAAAATCCGCTATTGTACGTTAACAGTATTTGTACAGAACTTAATTATAAAAGAAGGGCACTGGATCATGTTTACTTAACTGCCCGTTATAATAGGCCATGCTACACTGAATGCTTACTTGTAATGGGACTGAAATGGCTTTCATTCTTTGCGGCCCCAGTCCGTGGAATTTCATTTTGAGCTCCCGATCCTGGATATGTTTGACAAAATACGAAGTGGGACTGATTCCCATATCTTCACACACTTTTATGTATTTGTCTTTCCCTGTAAGATCTCTATCGAACCTCTCTGGATGCAACAACCCTGTGTAAAACATGATAATTTGAACTCAAGCACAAGTCAATAACTTAAATCTTTCATAAATATAGGTTCTTACCTAGAACTGACGGGAGAAAGGATGATGGGATGTGTCAGCCTGATGCTAACTTCAATTAGGCATTGTAAACTTCTAGGAAGGACACTGTAAAAACAATTAGCAGTATTTATTTTTTACAGTTAATTAAAGTAAATACTGACATTTTCCCCAGAAACGAACTATTACAGATTTTACTAAACTTTCTGTATGAACTATTTTATGTAACCTAATTTTAATGAGCAAACACACTGTGTGAGGTCCCCATGTTCGTTCGGGAGCCGCGGTAGAGCGTACTCTAGATTCGCCGATTCAATACCCGTCCTGGCCAGTCGGAGTCGGCTAACTCATTGTGTCCTTCGGAAAGGCACTAAGCTCCCATTTCTTCGGCGTGATGCACACAATGATGTGTTGAAAGTGTCATATTTTAAAAAAATAAAAATTTAAAAAATATTTTCGTTTTCATAATATGATGAGACAAAACTGAAATCTGTAAGAGTCCGCACTTTGTTATGGTATTGAAATTCAGCGTATTTTCATGGTTTTCAAATGCCTTTCAATCTCCCCATCCCCATTCCCATCCCAACCCAAGAAATTACTAGCTGAAACACTGGCGCAAAACAGTTTGTGTTCTAAAGTTTACTTTCGTTTTACAAGTAATTGGACTTGATTGCTGAAACAAAGAACAGAACGACAACTACTAAACGATAATTATAAAAAAATAAACGTTTTGTGACGGCAAAAACTACACATACTCTCTTCATCCACCTCCAAGTCCGTTTCGTAATCATCGTCTCTTGAATGAAAAGATACGTCGCTAACACTATCGACGTCATCTAAACTATCATTGTCACTTCTCTGTTTGTCAACATAGTAACTGAGTCTGGAACCCTTGCTCTCCACCCTAACCCGTCCATCATCTCCTGTAGCAGATTCCTCATTTTGCAGAGAATCGCCATATTCCGTAATGTCTTCGGTTAGAAACAGAGGATCTCCATTAGTGTCAGTGGGATAAAACTTTGGATGTTCCGGTAATTTGTAACTCTCTTCCTGCTCTTCTTCCGCTTCATCTTCCACTAAAGGGGAGAGAACTCTTTTAGCTGGTTCGGGTCCCACACCGGAAACTGAGAGAAAAGCGTCTTGAGTCGTCATATTTCTTTCCTATTACATGTTTCCGAATTTAGTCAGTCTAACTTTCTGCATACTGAATTATTCACCAAAAACCGAGTGGGAAACTTCTCACCTAGAAAATTAAAAAGAACCATGATACACCATATAAAATGTACAAATTATAGTTTCCAAATGAAAAACATTTTGGTACAATAGAAAATAATATAATCAACGTATAAAATATGTTCCCCTCGTGTTCTCTACGCACTTAGATATTCTGTTATTAGTATGTTATCAAAGTTCTGTGTACTTAGATATTTGTATGTTATCCAAGTTCTACGTACTAGGATATACTGTATATGTTATCAAAGTTCTAGGTACTGAAATATGTTGTCACGTTATCAATGTTCTACGTACAGAGATACATTCAAAGTTTTTTGTATAAAAATATACCGTATGTTATCAAATTTCCACGCATAGTGATATGCTTTGTATGTTATCAAAGTTCTGTATTTAGGTATATTGTATACAGTTTGCTATCAAACGTTCTATATTTAGATATACTGTATACAGTTTGTTATCAAAGTTCTATATTTAGAAATACTGTATACAGTTTGCTATCAAAGTTCTATATTTAGATATACCGTATGCAGTTTGCTATCACAGTTATATAGTTATATATAATGTATACAGTTTGCTATCAAACTTCCATATTTAGATATACTGTATACAGTTTGCTATCAAAGTTCTATATTTAGATATACTATATACAGTTTGGTATTCAAGTTCTATATTTAGATATATTGTATACAGTTTGATAACCCATAGTGATACACTGTTTATGTTATCAAAATTCGTCCCGATCTTCAAATTTTATTTATTTCGTTCCTATAAAGGAAACCTCCTGCTTTTCTTAATTGTATAATTTGCAGTGTTCGAAGAACTTAAAATATAGTCCACCAAACATGTTAAACTTGGAAAATATGCCATATTTTATCAAGATTAGTGTCTATCTGTAAGCGAAATTAGTAGAAATGTGTGTGTGTGTGTGTGTGTGTGTGTGTGTGTGTGTGTGTGTGTGCAATAAACTGACGACGAACGGTGGAAAACTAGTATCTAACTAGCCTCAGCGCTTTCGACTCTTAATGAGTCTTTTTCAAAGGCATATATAAAACATAGACAAAACAAAACAAACAAATAAAACACAAAAACCGTTGTGTTTGCAAAACTCTACATGGCTGTT
>JAECUM010018161.1:0-50486 GCA_016617855.1 Megalonaias nervosa
TATATATATATATATATATATATATATAATGATTATATCAGTAGATAAAGCTTCGCAATTAAACTGGCAAAGATCATGCCCTGCGAATTGGTGAAGATACAAATCTGAGCGACATCTTCTGGCAAATCATTTTTATCACTTTGGTGACCTTTTGTTTGACGAGTTTCTGAAAGTATCGAAAAAGTAGATTTATTGAGAAATATATGCATCGCAAAGTAATATATATATATATATATATATATATATATATATATATATATATATATATATATATATATATATATAATTTAATTGATTGTATATTTGCCATTTGGCAAATGTGTACACTGATAATTTCACATACAAGCACAGTCATACTAGGAAGTAATGAAAATATAAACAAGTCAACGGTTTTAGATTGTTTACTATACGTCAAACTCTTCTGAGAATCAGTAAAGAAAAATTCTGGATGATGTTTCTTGGGTACTATCAATAACAGCAGATGGAAGAAGAAGAAGAAGATGATGATGATGATGATGATGATGGTGGTGGTGGTGGTGGTGATGATAATGATGATGACGATGACGACGACGACGATGATAGGAATCATGGAGGACCGTATTGTATGGTTTAGAGTGTAATGAAAACCCTTGTCACAAAACCTGAGCCCTGCAACCTTGAATAACTGGACCTGGTCGGAATAATCAGCAAGCTGCAAAGAAAATCCATAAATAGAGGATGCCGTGCAAAACGCAACCGCAGCCTTCAATGCAATGTCCTTCGGGACATCGGAAAACAAGCATTTGTCTTTAAAACGATCAATACTACTGCTTGTTTCTACACCAACGGGCCTAAACAGAGAGCTTGAAGAGTTTAGCATCAATATAAAAGGAAGGGTTCAACAAAATTCTGCCCCAACTGTTCACTAACGAACTGAAGTTATCTTAAGATTGGAGACTAAGAAAGACAACCTGGTCTGTAGAGAAGTATTCTCAAATTTAACTGAAAATTGAAGTTTGAGACCCGATATGTACATCAGCACACGGACAACCAGAAAATTAAACTGCTAACAGCGCATGAAGTGTTACTGAATATTGACTCTTAATATGGGACATGAAACATGACTAAATCAAGGGAAATGTCAGCATATATCTGAAGGGATAAGTAGAGTACAAGGCTCAAAACCAAATGCAATTAATACATAGGCATGTTTGTATGCGTGACTAGTGTTTCTAATGGGACACAAAATTAGAGTGAAGACAAAGGTAAAAGAGATAAGAAACCATCGTTCAACTAAGATTTAAAAAAGCAACTCAACCAATGTGGTGTAAAAAGGCCTCAATTTCACACCAAGATTTCAAGGAATATATTTGATAAAAGTGAAAGTGTAATGGTACAAAATTTGTAGAGCAGTTTCCGTAGAATAATTTAAAAGTGCATTCTGTCGGGTCAGCGTGACACTTAAACATCAAGTTTGACGTATGGGTTAGAACCGCCATAAATTGTTGACTGACGGGGATGGAATCTCTTCTGTCTGGGGCATGAATTGAAGTTTAATTAGGGTCCGTTCGATTAACGGTTAGAGCTAAATAGAGTGCAATGTTATCGCAAGGTCAATAGTCGTAAATGTTGAGAGTTTGAGACAACCCAGGGAAAATATTTAGGAAGTGGGAGAGGGATTTGAAGCAGTTATAATAAAATTATATTTTAGAGAATAGTTATTAATAAAGGCGGATTAGATTATTCTGACTTCTATAGAAATGGTAAGAATTTTGGCGGTTAAAGTAGTAATCCTGATTGGCTAAGCTAAAAGAGGTGTGTGTGTGTGTTCCCAGACGGAATTCGGGGATTTAAAATAATATCTATGGTGATATTAGCCAGTCCAAGATTTTCTGCCGTGGGGTGGGGTGGGGAGTCTGATGGGCTCCAAGATCAGTAAAGAGTACTCTTCTCGTTAAATACATTCTCCAAGGGACAAGGGATAATGGGCATTTATGAGACCCGAAACGAGAGAGGAGACGGAGGGAATTCTCTGATGATAAGCGAGAGAGTCTTACTTACTTCGAATGTTTTCAGTATGTAAGTTTGTAATTATTGTTGAATTTATTCATTTTAAATTCGTACTTCAATTTTTTCTTAAGTTCAGAAATAATCGTACATGTTACATGATTCGTGTGTTGCAAGAATGTCTTTCAACATAATCACCTACCAGGACTTAGTGACCTTGAATTTCTGTCACTGATGATAGTGGTAACTGATGACTGCTGCCGGTACTGTACAGGTCGATAATGCAGAAGCTCATTGGCACTCCAGTCCAAAAACGATATGGGGCGGCGATAGATAGATATTATTTAGTTTCATTAAATGTTTGTCTTCTCAGAGTCATACATTTTCCCTTCATTTTGTTTGGCTCCTACGTTCAGTTCGAATAGGTGTTGGCATAAAGTAATTTGATATATTGTTCATTCTAGGCCTATAGATCAATGATGAATTTCCAATCATTAATCATTAGTGACGTATGAACATATCTATAAAAAGTATTAATAATCCCCGTTATCTAAATGAATTTAATATGGTACACAATTTCGTCGCAATCCTTTCTGCTTTCCGTTCCCCTCCCATCTCATGCATAAGGGACAAACTACACAGAAATCTGAAGTGAGAGAGAAAAAGAATTTGGGCTGGATGAAAACCTTGAAACTGAACTTACACCAAGTAACTTATAAGAATATGGTTCTTTGTAACGTTATGTGTACACTTTCCTTGGGATTTATCTACAGTGTTTATTTAATCAATGATACAAAGTTGCAATAGCCTGTCGACAACATACGGTAAATTTCTTGGTTACAAGGCACACATACTCTAATGTATTTAATGCTGTTGTTGTTGTTGTCTCTTAAACCTATTATAATGTTCTAAAAATCGATTATTATTAATTAAATATGAAAATGCCCAAAGACCCCCCCTCTCTCTCTCTCTCTCTCTCTCTCTCTCTCTCTCTCTCTCTCTCTCTCTCTCTCTCTCTCAATGGACCATTGTGGCAAGAAACGGACGAAAACCTATGAAAAGACGATTGTAGAGGATTTTCGCTTGTGTCATACGACGATGTCTCTGGACCTAAGAAGGATGGTGAAAGTTAAGGCAAACCGAGCAGAGAGAGAGAGAGAGAGAGAGAGAGAGAGAGAGAGAGATACTATTATGATCGGTAGTAATGTTAATTAAAGCAGAATAATGACTTAGATCAACTGTAAATATCTTAAATGTTTTAATTACCTCTTGTTGGATCGTCATTTCGCTTAGTTTCTACAAAACATTTATTTC
This sequence comes from Megalonaias nervosa, assembly GCA_016617855.1. NCBI lineage: Eukaryota > Metazoa > Mollusca > Bivalvia > Unionida > Unionidae > Megalonaias > Megalonaias nervosa. Next base: position 3,301 of record JAECUM010018161.1, read on the forward strand.
CATGCGCGGCTGAGCGTTCAGTGTTTGTAGTGGTCTACTTTCTTCATTAAAACCATCTTTTATGTTTAAATCACAAGTGGCTTATATTGATTTAATCAATGTGAATAAAATAGAAACTCAAAAAAAGAAAACAATCAACTTATCAATATGCAAATGCATTTGTGAATAGCCACAAAAGACACCGAGCAACATTTTATAGCGGACACACTCGGCAGGGATGTGAGGAGTTCATTCACTCGGTCAATTCACTCGGTCAATACACAGTTGCATGTAGTCAATCTTAACTCTGTTCAAAGGGCAAGGCTCGTTTCCTTTTAATGAAAACTTTATACATCTCGTGGTATATCACTGATACAGCGTACATACTCTCTCTCTCTCTCTCTCTCTCTCTCTCTCTCTCTCTCTCTCTCTCTCTATATATATATATATATATATATATATATATATATATATATATATATATATATGGGGTGGAGGTGGGGGTATGTATGCATTTACTTTAAGAGCTAATTTTTTTTTTAAATTATAAAGTATTTTAGCATCATTTTATTATGTAAATTGGAGAATACAACAATAAGCACAATAGCCACAATTCATCTCAACCTTATAAAAATTTTCACACGTCACCTTTACACTAAATATAGTCGTTTTAACTTATGAAAGGAAAGAAAGAATATGTTTTTCACTCATTTCATGCAAGCTTTTTATGATACATTATGTATTCACATGAAGTCAGTATGTGTCAAGTTTAAGTGACTTTGTTGACATACTCTGAAATTAATCATCTTTGTGGCGCATAATTTATTACACACGCTCTCTCCTTCTAATATGTGCAAGGTCGGTAGTCATAAGGACTATTTTTTATTTAAAACTTTCGATACAGAATGCAATATTTTAAGATCTCTTTGGGAAAAAAACGCGACACTCACATGTTATAAAAACTAGATTATTGTTGACATCCTTTTAATGCAGGCATTTAAGTTTGAGCCTATTTGAGGGTGCGGAGGCGGTATTTGATACAAATCATATGGCATATATAATTCAATCACACCCTCAAACCTGTTTCACATCGTATCACACCTTATCTATATATCAATTTATCTATCGATATATATATATATATATATATATATATATATATATATATATATATATATATATATATATATATATATATATATATATATATATATATATAAATTATAGACAGTCGAATATGATTCATCTGTAGTGTTCAAATCAAAACGACTCATATTTCATACATTTTCTTTTTGTCTCCTTTGGCATTCCGTTATCGCTTCTGTCAGACTACCCAATAGTTTGCTCCCAAACCTCGTTATTTATATCTTCGTCACCGTTTTCACCATTGCTATCATCATCGTCATCAATATTTGTGTTCTTGTTGTCGTTGTTGCTGTCATTATTATTATTATTATTATTATTATTATTATTATTATTATTAACGACAACAACAACAACCTCTAAAATCGCAAAACATCCACTGTCAGAATAGATCGCATACATCATTATGGCATGTGATCTCATACAGAAGGAATAACATTTGTTAACCGTGACGATTAAACTCATAAGGCTGATCTCTCACGGGACCTTTCACACCTTTGAGGAGGACGAGTAATCGTGAGTACTTGAATATTTCACCTTTCGTGCTCCTAACACGCATCAATCACGTGACATCTAGCACCTTGGAGGAGGACTAGTCACGTTGAATCATATTACCGAATTACTTTATCAGGAACAGGAAATTCGTTTGAAAAATTTGAGCTTTATGAAGCAATATAGATCAAATATTCCGTTATCCTTATTTTATTCTCTGTATAAATAGTTTTAAAGCAGATAACAACGGTCTTGATAAACGTTCTCGTGTATGTGGGAAACAAATCGAGCGAAGAACCAAACTGAACCTATCGTAAATGAATACAAATGTGATAGAACTATATTTGATGGAGAATATAGCTTTCTGTCTCGTTGCGCTAATGGGGCAAATCACGTGACCTAATAAAAAATCCTGATACATGTATATAACAAATTTTCCATTAGAAATATTGTCCATGATTTCACATTATAGTAGTAGTGGCAGTAGCGATGGTGATCGTGGTGGTGGTGGTAGTTATAGAGGTGGATGTGGTTGTGGTAGTTATAGTAGTGTAGGAGTTTGATGCAGATGGCGTTAAGAAGTCCATCAAGAGCTTTGCGAACTAATGAAAACGTACATTTAGCATAATGGGCTGGCGACCTAAAATGAAAAGGTTCCATATCTGGGCAATTGGTTGTCTCCCACTGGTAAGGAAATATTATATTTTGCACCTTATACTAAAAACGTTATATCAGACGCTGAATACACTTGAGTTTCTTGTTATTGGACAATGTGAAAATTGTAAACAATTAATGAATGGAAACATATACAGCATATACTATGATATGCCAGCGCCTGATTGAATATTTGCACATTACATAACGACAATCAATCCATACACAATATCACTTAAACTGCGCACTGACTGGAAAATAATCCATAAAAATAACTACCAATTCGAAGTTTTAACCTAATGGAAAGGTCAATTTTCGCTGATAATATGTATTATTATTATTATTATTATTATTATTCCTCTTTTCCTTAGACGGTTGATATTTGTTGTTTCTTCTGCTTTCTATTCTGCAAAATGCGACTGTTCTCTTGATTTCATCTCTCAAGGATTTTCAGCAGATTTCTGGTTGTTTCGAGTATTGCTACGTTCTGAGTTCAGTATTATTCCAAACTTCGCTAACCAAATGTCGTGGGTCCAGTTCATTCCAGATCAATCCTTGGCGCATGTGTGTGTGTGTGTGTGTGTGTGTGTGTGTGTGTGTGTGATTTTTAACGCAGCTTTAACAATTTTCAGTCATATCGTTACAATGTCTGCAATGTAGCAGTTTATAGTGATGTCTAGCACTGGGGCATAGTGTCCTGCCCAGTCACATTATCGTGCCACCAGGTCGACCATTGTTAACATTAACCTCATAATTATGAGCACCAAGCGAGGCAGCTGCTAGTACCATTTTTAAACGTCTTTGGTATGAACGATTACTACCTGTATTAACAAGATTGATTCACTGATGATAAAGCTTGCTACACGACCTCCTAGATGAAAACATGCCTTGAGTCAAAATAAAAACTTCTGTGTGAAATAGTTAAATTGGACAAACTTACATGCGAAATATATTGATGTCTGTGGAGGCCAATGTAGTGCAAATATTCAGCGCAAATTTGAACTTCAAATCGTTTAAGAATAACTAAGAAAGGATAGGTGATATATCTCGGCCTTGTCTGACATCAGGAAGACAGGTACATGATTTATTCAAACCTTTCTTCACACACTCACACACACACACACACACACATATATATATATATATATATATATATATATATATATATATATATATATATATATATATATATATATATAGTCTTCTTATTTTGCAACTTATTCTTTCATTTATAAATTTGTGGTATAAGAGACCACTATGTGTGCTGTCTAAAAATGTCTTCATAATCAACAAATAATATATAAAATCTACCCCTCTGTTTTCTTTGATCTTTGCATACTGAAGAATTCAAGCTAAATTTGTTACCCACCGTATGGCTTCCGGATCTAAAGTCAGCATATTTCTTGCTCCAAATAGTGCAATAGTTAATCTGTGACTCAATTCTTTGATTCAAAATCGAGGTAAATATTTTGCTCAACACCGGTAGGAGTTTGATTCTTCCCTCGTTTTCAGGCATATTAATATCCCCTTTTTGTGAATAGGTGTAATTGCTACAGTTCTCCAGCGTACAAAAATTGACCAAAGTCGAATACTTTATTGAATAGAGATGCTTTTGAAGGTGAACCAGAAACCACAGAGCACTATCTCTTAGGCTGTACAAATGTTACGCTTAGAAACCGAACAACAGGAATATTCCCCCAGTTAAACAGCAAAAGCCAAAATGATATGAAAAGTAATGTCTACATAAGGTACATTACACCGAACAGGATGTATACTCAGGCTTTAATGTCCCATGAAGATCTGATCAATATATTTGATAAACGCGACAAGTATGTTAAAGCTAGAGAGAGGAGCCTAGGAAAGAATGCAGGGGAGAGTGATCATGGTTCCAAACCTGGGCTTTCGAAAGAAGTCTCACAGAAAACAAAGGGAAAATATCGGAATGGAGGAAAAGGGAGAAGAACCCTTAGTTAAGACCTGAGTGTATATAAGCCATATAACTAACATCTCAGCGTATACGAGCCATCTAATTAAGACCTCACTGTATCCAAGGCATCTGATTAAAACTTCACTGTATCCAAGGCCTCTAATTAAGACATCACTGTATCCAAGGAAGCTAATTAAGACTTCACTGTATCCAAGGCATCTAATTAAGACTTCAGCTTATTCAAGCTATCTAACGTAGACATGAGCATAAACTTTCAAAATATCCAATAGTCAAAAACGAGTTAGATACTAAAGGGGTGCTAATATGATAGATACAAAAGGGTACTAAAAATGATAGATACAAAAGGGTACTAAAATAATAAATACAAACGGGTACTAAATGATGGATACAAAAGGGTCCTAAAATGATAGATACGAAAGGGTAATAACATGTTGGATACAAAAGGGTACTAAAATGATAAATACAAAAGGGTATTAAAATGATAAATACAAACGGGTATTAAACGATGGATACAAACGGGTACTAATATGATGGATACAAAAGGGTTCTAAATGATAGTTACAAAAGACGATGATACAAAAGGGTAATCAAATGATGATACAAAAAGGTACTAAAATGATAATACAACAGGGTAATAAAAATGATAGTACAACATTTTTTGTTTGAAAAATATATATGCTCTTTACTTTGCTGAGAAAAGGTATAGTTGATACCTAAATTATTTTGAGACGAACAAAGACGAGTTTAAAGACTGTAAATCTAATACAACTGTTACTTTCCTCATACAAATAATTATGCAAATAGTGAATGTGTCAGGAATAATGCTTACACTACTTGACTATCCCAAAAGGTCAAAAACCAACATTGCAAAAGGAAATGGAAAGAGAGGCATGCAAGGAATTAGCCTTTTTACCACGATGACGAGTCTGCACATATTTCAGGGCAACCGCAGTATTAAATAATTATATAATGACGACTTGGCTTGCCTCGCCTCCTACACATGAACGTCTTAAAATATAACTTTCCTTTTGTTTGCCCAGGTTGATATAAAACAAATCTTGCTGCATGTACTTCACTGGGTTGACCTTTGACCTTCTGTTCAGTGATTGACCTAAATGAGATCACCAAACAGCTCTCAGACATTGCCTCATAAAGTTTTAAATTGTGTTCAAGTTTGATTTAAAAGAATGTAATTACAACTTTTTTAAATGTCAACCTTGTTTTCAAGTATTAACTTTACAACACAAATTACTGAATGTATGTATGCAGGATCATACTTTCTCAGCAAACTAAAATCAGAGGTCCTTTCATAACTGTAAATCACTTCAACCTGCTAATGATAAGAGGATGGACCTATACAAAACGTGATGTGTACAAATATGCATAGAACGTGATAAGTAATGCGCGGTGTCCAAAAGCATTGTAATTCTAATAAAAAGAAGAGCAAATCCCAAAGCTTTATATATTTGCTTGTGTTGGTATCGTTATGTCAACAATAGTAACATTCTAACAATATGAACTGAATGTACCTAAGGACTTGCAAGAGTGCCATGTGACAAGGCAAGTGTGTCATCTTTATGGCGCAGAATCCTTGATCAACAAATGATAATCTCAAAATTAATCATGGTTGTTTTATCAGGTCTCTTTATAAAATTAGAAACATATTTCTTTTAAATTTTTAAATTCCATACAAATACCCCCAGCAATCGGTGTAAATTAACAAAATCGGCCCGCGTCTCTAAGAATGCAGTAACAATGACAATGCAGAGTCTAAAAAGTGAAGGAGCGGAGTCGGACAAAGTAGGGGTTTTGGAAACGACTATTAAAACATCATACAAATCTACATTACGTCACCCTTGATTTTACTGTAGTTATCGGATGTGTATCAAATTAATTTTTAATAAGAACGTTCACATTTTCGCACTTCAAAATCAACAAACGACGTTCCTTCTCTCCCCCTCCCCAAAATAAAATCAGAATGAATTCAGATGTTTAACTGACGCCTTTTTTATTTAAGAGTCTTCTCTTCAGGCCCGTCCAACATAAAACTCATCTCTACTCCTAATCTTACTCGAACATACTCTGACCAATCAAAAGGCCGCATGAGTCTCCTTCGAATAAGCGTTTCAAGTCTGGAGTAACACATAGTACTCTAAATGTACAGCATTAATGCTAGAATTCATATCTAGACAGTTGTCGGAACAACGGCTTATAATGGATGGTAAATGTAATGGCGCAAAATAATGTTTGTAGATGTTTTGTCGCAGCACACTTTGTCCTGGTCAGCGTGACACGAACAACTAAATTTGACGCATGGGCTAGGCTCGCAATAAAATGCTGCCTGCGAAGGATAGGATATGCTGTCTGGGGGCACGATTGGATTTTAATTAAGACCCGCTAGGATAATGGTCCTACAGATATGTTAATGTAGGGTCAGGTAGAGGGAACGACAAAGCAGAGACAATTTTGGGCCATTTGAAATAAAAGTTTTACAATGAAATTGTTTCCAAACCAGCTATTAATACAGGCGTGTCAAATTTTGGCGGTTAGAGAAAGTTAACCCCGATTGACTAAGCGAAAGGAGGAATATGTGTTCAAACACAAAATTCAAGGTTTTAAGTAATCTCCATCGCCAAATTAGTCAGTCTAAGTATCTGCGGAAAGCCAGAATTTAGCTCCTGGAAATAAGTATTTCTCGTTAAAATGTCCAAGGGACGAGTCTCTTGAAGGATGAGGAACCCGAGAGAGAGAGAGAGAGAGAGAGAGAGAGAGAGAGAGAGAGAGAGAGAGAGAGAGAGAGAGAGAGAGAGAGAGAGAGAGAGAGAGAGAGAGAAAGAGAGAGAGAGAGAGAGAGAGAGAGAGAGAGTCTCTCAAAATGGTACAAAGGTAATGTCTCAATTACATTCAATATGCTTATTGATGTAGATTTTTAATTATTTGTTGAATTTATTCGTTTTAAATTCGTACATTAGTTTTCCTTGAAGTTAATGGTTTGCATTCATTTGCCTTGAATGTTATATGACTTATGTATTATATGAATTTGTTAAAACTGATGAGAATTAGTTCGAATGAACTCCTTCAGATGTAATAGGAATCATGTATCCTAAGAATTTCATGCATTAATCTATATAAATTGTGAGAATGAATTTATCTGCCTTAAATGATGTATAAATATGCTAAAAATCGATTTTACTATGTCTTTGTCAAGCAAGTAATATAGTTAAGACAGATGTGAAGCCCATTAATTCATTTGTGTAATTAAATTGTGAATCATCTTGATCGAGGAAAATCGGCGTTTGTCGGCCGACATCTTTGAGCTAATAATTTGCAGCCCGCAATGGGATGTAATAGTTTATGTAAGAGGTCTAGTTATGTCATGGTTCCAGTTAGGAATGCGAGTATGGTGTATCGCTATCAGGTTGCGAACTGACCATATTAGCCTTGCCTCTTGAGTAAAATAAGACAATATCTGAAATAACAAGAGTGGGAATATTGTTCGACGCCGGAAAAGAAAAACCTGACAAGTATTTAGGTTGCGTTTTATTTATTTGAAGGGAAAGATCGCTCCATACACGTGCTACACAGTGGGAAGTAGTGCAAACTACAATATAGATACGGTTCATAACCCGAGGAGGTTGAAGAGAGAGAGAGAGACAGACAGAGAGACAGAGAGAGAGAGAGAGACAGACAGACAGACAGACAGACAGACAGACAGACAGAGACAGAGAGAAAAGGACCCGTTACCAACAGCGATTTGGAAAAGATAACCAAAGCAGCATAACAAGCGGGGGATCATATCAGTCACCCGACCCCCATTCATACACACAGCAAAAGATATGACATCTCTGGTTATTAATTTTGAGAACGAGAAAGAGAAAATCCTTTATATTGTTACATTGAAGGATAATTCCCGAAACATCTTAGCTTGAATAAACAAAACCATATCAAATATTTATCTCAAAATAAGATGGAGAGATGATGAAAATTGCTTTCGAATGGTTCTAATTCTGATTTTTTTTTTCTGGTCTTCTATGGCATACCATATTCTTCTTTGTGAGATCCCTCCATAAGTTGCTCCCTAACGTCGCTACTTTTATCGTCGTCGCCATCGTCACCTGTCATTATCATAATACTACTACTAACCTGTGAAATCACCTAACATGATGTGCCGAAATATGTCGTATACATCATTGCTATTTCATGTGATTATGATCTTCCCCCACGCTCAATTTTTGCTATGAGCATCACTCCAAAACCGTACATCAATCAGAAAACCTTTCGCCTTGGAGGAGGACGTGTAACGTTGAGTTATATTAAGTTGATGTTTTCACCAAAGATGGTTATTTAGCTTGAATTTCCAGCCAAAGACTATTAAGCAATAGTTACGAAATAAATTATTCGTCTTTTTTAATTGAAAGCGCGTATATATCTCTAAATTAAATGGGAACAACTTTTAAAACATTCGCGTTACGATCAGAACGAACAAAATTAACGAAAAGAAAACACTAAACGTTTCTTAACATACTTTAATATGTTGTAAAAAAAATTGCTTTATAAACAGTGAGCAAGTAGATTTATTTCTCTCTCAATCAGCTAAAATGGGAAGCCATCCAACTTTATTTCTAATCTTCCTCCATATAAATCATAACCATACATACATACATACATACATACATACATACATACATACATACATACATTCATACAAACATTCATGTACCAAAGATAAATATATATTGATGGTAAATAAGATATAAAGTTTTCTATCAAAAGTTTTAGAGATAATTGTAATTACCAGATCGGGTCCTTACAAATATCTAGTAATACCAATCATAAGAATCGGAAATTATTTTGTTCATATGGTACACGAAGACACATCGTACAGAAATTACCTTATTCATATGGAACACGAATACACATCGTACAAAAATTACTTTATTCATATGGAACACGAATACACATCGTACAAAAATTACCTTATTCATATGGAACACGAATACAAATCTGGCAAATTACCATGTTCATATTAGGCAAGAAGACAAATCAGGCAAATTTCATTGTTCATATGGGTCAATAGACAAATCAGGTCATTTACCATGTTCATGTAGGTCACCAAGACAAATTCAGGAATATCCTGTTCATGTGGGTCACGAAGACCAATCATGCATTATACTGTTCATATGGGTCACGAAGACAGATCAGGCAAATTACACTGTTTATGTGGGTCAAACAAATAATGTGAAAAAATAATTAGTACACTGACCTAAAAATAATCACCCTACTTTCAAATTCAAAGTTTCTCCTTAACAAATAAATGTCTCGATAATTTCAATTATCTAAGTGCGAGATCGCTTAAAATAAAAGATTTGACGGGCGTTGCTTATAATGTTATTATTATTATTACTATTCTTATCCTCCAAACGTTAAGTACCTTAAAGCAAATCACCTGCATCATCAGTTTTTGCTTCGTTTTAGTTACTCTACTCAAGACGGATAAAATTTCCTCTGGGGCTTCATTCGTTGTATAAAGATTTCGTACTTCAAACATCCATCAATCACGTGACCTTTCACGCCTGGTGCGGAGGGCGTGTCACGCTGAGTTATATCTAATGGTTTTTCGGGGGGTTTTGTTTTTTTTCCAAAACAGTAAATTTATCTTGCTAGTTTCTGTTTCTAATTCATGCGGCAGTATATACCATATGATTCATTATCCTTATTTTATTCTCCATGTAAATAATTCTAAGCCAGATGGCAAATGTTAAAATATGCCTGTTACAATCACAAAACATATTTGCTGAGTACTGGGGAAAGAAATCGGATGAAGAAAAAAATGTTTTCTACCGTCACTGAATGGTTTTATGTTAGAGCATGCATGATGAGAGAGAGAGAGAGAGAGAGAGAGAGAGAGAGAGAGAGAGAGATCGTTGATTTTAACGAGGAAGACATATTAAACGTTTTTAAAAATCCTAATACATACACAATCTATTTGCAAATATTGTCCATGATTACATATTGTAGTAGTAGTTGTAGCAGCAGCAGTTGTTGTGGTTGTAGCAGTGATGGTCGACAGGTAGTATATATGTAGCAGTAGTGGTTGTGATAGTCGTCATCGGCATAGTCGTAGCAGTAGTAGTGATGGTGGTGGCGGTGTTGTTGAGTGTGTTGCTGGTCTAGTAGTCTGATGCAGATGACGATCACGAGAAGAAGTCTACTTAGAGCTTTGCGAATTAATAGAAACATAAATTTAACGCAATGGGTTTTCGACGAGGAACAAATGGAACATTCACTATTTATACAATCGCATGGTTGCCTTAGACGGGAAAATACAATATTTTGAACTTAATCTATTATTTCAGAAACAAAGACATTATCTCCGATGTTATAGACTCTTGCTTTTCTTACTGTTTGACAATTTTGACAGTTGTGATGAATAATTGAGAAGGAAAGTATACAATATATAAATACCTAATCATAAACATGTCAGATTTTCATATTCAAAGGTCTTCGAAGATTGACTGAATATGTTGTTCGTGACTTATGATGTTCATTAAATACTCGCTGGGGGGGGGGGGGGGAAATCATTAAGGCTCCTGCCGATTCACAGTTACAGCCAGTGTAATTTATGGAAAAAATTTAATATTTATTATCAGTATCATTATGTGTATTATTAGTAGTAGGAGTAGTCCTTTTTTGCACAGTCTGTTGATATTTATGTTTTCTTCTCATTTTTCCGAGATTTGGACGTTTCCCGTGACTTTAGACCTTACCAACGTTCCGCAGATTTCCAGCTGTTCCTAGGATTCCTAGTTTCTATAGTAGTCTGTATACAGAGATATTCAAAAACTTTTGAAAGCTATGAGCCATCAGTCTTCCCAATTTTGAACCTTGGCACAGCTAGCTAAAACAGTGTTTTCATCATTTGTCCTTTTGCAAATGGAACGGTTATCCCTCCTCAAGCTCGGGCTTCAACGACTCCCTCAGGATTCGGCAAACATTGCTACTAGAAACAAAAGAAACCAAGAATGATCCCCGATATTCAATATGGTGACTTCGATGACGTCCACGTGCTTTGAATCAAAAGAAAAACGACTGTGTGAGAGGATTCAACTGAAGCTCTCTACAAGTAACACAAGCGAGCCACACGACATTGTGAAACAATTTTATCAGCACTATATTTATTCGTTATTTAGCTTGTTTAAATGAGTAATGTGTGAAACTTCGTTTAGTTTCTTAATCTATTTGCACGATTCTTCAGTTGTTGCTTTATCCATTTCATGTGTCTTCTTTCGTTCATTTTTTGGGGGGGAGGGGGAATAAGTTGGCACACTCCCTGTTCCTATTATTCAATATTGTACATACAGCGACAAAGAAGCCATGACCTGGAAAGAGCATCGCCCTTATAGCAAAACTAAACCCTTTCATTTCATTGGATTAAGTATCATAGTGTGGCCGGGTCTTAAGTGGATTTCGGCGATTTGGTGGTTAAATAATATTACATGCAAATTAATCTTCACTCCATGGTTTCTTTTCTTTGTGTCTTTGTATACGGCACATATTGAAAGGAGTTTAAATTTTGAATTCAGGTGGCCTTCATTTTCCGCCTCAAGAACTGTCAAAGGATGTGAACTGATTTTGATACAGTAAATGAAATCATTTTGAATTCCCAGCCTTGCTAGAAAATACCCCGAATGAAAAATGTGCTAATATATTACAGCCATCTGGACGAGAATTACGTATATTGCTCTCAGCGGAAAACAATCGTTATCGAACATTTGGGATCTTCTAGCAAACATCCTTGTTGATCAGGTCGAAATCTTCATTGCTGAGCAGGCGGCGGCAGCAGCATAAGGCATAAGTATAAGGCAAGGCGTTATGTATAAGGCAAGGCGCGGCGGCGGCGCGTTATTGGCGGCGCATATGTATGACGCATGTATGTCGTTTTGTTTCATTATCATCTTGTATGTACCGGACACTTGCGAAAAGTGATCATTCAGTACTTGTTGGTGAAACAATAAACATCTAAATTAGATAACAAAAATAATGATAATTTGAAGTCAACTAACAAGGTCACAAAACAATGTTTTTAGGTATGTTTTTCAGAACAAAAGCAATTACCTACGCTATTCTGTAATTTCATCAGCTTGTAGATTTGTCTCTATAAGAATAAAAGGTAAATTCTGAAAGTATAGTTTTCATTTTTTAAATATTGTTTCGCTGTCTGATGTCAATCTAAATATGTTACCATTTATATTCAAATATTATTATGTTCAGATCATACGTTACTGATTGTAATAAACTATCTTCTCTGCGATTTATGACAGTAGTAGTAGTAGCAGTAGCAGCAGCAGCAATAGTTGTAGTAGCAGCAAAAGCAGTGGCAATAGTGGTGTCAGTAGTAGTAGCAGTAGCGGCAGTAGTAGTAATATTAGTAGTAGCAGTAATAGAATCGTCGTCATATTTATTATTATTATTATTATTATTATTATTTTGGGGCCGTTACGGATCACTGCCATCTCACCTCTGTCCGCGTGGGTTCGAGTCTAAGATTCGGCGAATGTGGATATGTGAGAAAGCTTGCCATTAGCTTCTCGTGGGTCGGTGGTTCTTTCCGGGGATTTCCCGGTTTCTTCCTCCACCATTAATACTGGCCGCCATGTATAGCCTATCGTGTGCTGAAAACTGGCGTTAAGCCCCACAACAACAACAACATTATTATTATTATTATTATTATTATTATTATTATTGACAGAAAATCAAACATCGTAATAGACAAATACCTCTGCTTTCTAAAGCCCTAAAGTTACACTAGTCCTCATGAAAACCTGACAGAGTTGGTGATCGGCTTCCTTTCAGAACCCGGAATTCGGAGTCGCTGTATTATGGGATTTCACTGTGGTGATGCTAATGCGGTACTTTTCTTTTCATTGAGAATTCCTTCTTTCGATCTAAGCTCATTGCGTTCGTTTTCATTTATCGTCCCTTATAAGGCCGAACCAACAGCAAACAACATAATCCTGGTCTGCTATAGCATAATGCGATGGCAGATCAGTGTCTATTCTGTTTGTTCTATTGACTACTCCTAACAAACTGCATACACCTGATATGCGGGCGCATTATGTGACGGCATATCTGGATTTGTGCAGCTTGCAGCTGACCCAGACTTACACACGGGTGTAGACGAGAGGGATTGTATTTTACCGCAATACTATAGGAGGGTCAAAGGTCATCGGGAGGAATCTGTTGTGTAGATATAGGTATTTGATGACGCTATCATGATGCGGATATCAGATTTAGACATTTACTGCTTTGCTTACCCAGATACGTTATTAGTCTGAAGCAAGATAACTATCGACTAGTTTCGTATTTCACTCGAGGTTAATGCAGTAATATAATTAGTTTGAAAGAAGACAAATATCGACTAGTTTCGTATTTCACTCGAGGTTCATGCAATAATATAACGATGAACAAATTGAACGTACAAAGCATTCCGATCCATCTGATAATTGGAAGTTTCGATGCTGTCAGAACTCCCCTCCTGGTCTTGTTGGGGTGGGTGTTATGGGTTTTGGTTATCGTTATCTAGAGGTGATCGCCGACGGTGTAGTTTGCTCGGAACGAGTAAATATCAATAGAAAATTGTGAAATTTACAGGTGGAATAGATAAAGAGCAGAGCAGGTATATAGAACAGAATAACACGAGCCCCCGTTACAAATAAAGACAAAATTTAATCAAAATTTCTAACAATAAAGTTCATAAACAAAAGTAATAATACACTACGATTGAAAGATACACTTCTTTCTTTTTGAATTAAATTATTCAACGAATTTTCAAATACAAAGAAATTTATGATACCAATAGCCGATCTGTTAAGCGATAGAATTTAAATCATCATTAGATTAAGTGAAATATATCGAAAACATTGCCTTGTACAGTTTCATAACCTGATGGTTTTGATTCAGTTCAAATTCCACAGCGACTATCCCTTTTGACTTCCTTCTGCCGGTAAGTCTGGGTCTTCTCCACTTTTGACTTCTTTGTGCCGGTAAGTCTGGGTCTTCTTCACTTTTGACTTTCCTTTTCCAAATTCACAGGTGCCTCGCCTCTTTCGCCCCTTCCAACTTTGTGTCCACTTTGGGTTCGTAATACGTAATACGTAGAGCTATCTCGCCCTTCCAAAATAACAAAAATAAGCAACCTAAATCTTTCATCACATTATACTGGGGGAATAGATCAATACCTCCCCCCCCCCGTTAGGTCAGATACATTCTATCCTAATTTCAAACAGATCCTACGGCTATCTAGTCTAACTGGCCATGACAGACCGTAACAACCTAGTTTCACAAAATTAATGGTCAACTAATGGCTATTTCAACCTCCCACCGAGACATTACTTCCAGACTAGTCTCAATTACACAAATGAATGAAATTCCTTGCATTACGGTATTTATAACAACAATCAAGTGGTTATCATACGTGAACTCATATATAGGTCGGAGAATTCACACGGATTCTCGCATCTCAACTAAAATAAGGCATGAAATTCTAGATACATAATTTCCTATAATAAACGAGACTATACGTTCAGACAAGTCGTCAATGTTTATATAAAGAAAAATATCATTGTACGGACTCAGATAAACGAACTCAACACAGGTATACCATATCAAGAAATTAAATCTACGAACTTAAACAAATAAATCGATGCAAATACAAGGAAATAAATCAAACAAATCATCATAGTAGTATCAATGAATTACGTAAGATTGTTGCAAATACCTTGTTTTCCCAAGCTCTCACTTCCAGAACGTGTCTGTCAATTTTTCCAGACAATTGCTTCCCCTGGATGATTTCTACGGGTGAGTTTACTTCTTATCCCACTCGGAGTCTATTTACATTTGTTCTCTTGCAGAAAAAAGCGTAGACTGATTTCCAAATTTGCTATTTGCACATTTAAACTGAAGAGTTTTCATGTGAAACCACGCCCCCTTCACAGCGTGACCAATCTGGATGAAATACGTTTCCCGCCCGAACTTACTGAAACAGTGCAGTTCGTCTGACAAACCTTGATTACCCAACTGATTCCTGGTAACTTTCAGAAATGACAGTTTCTCCATACCGATCAGAAATTGACCCCTTTCCTGGTCAGTTTAAACAAACGTAGCCTTAATAAAAAATCGCTAAGCTCGTGACAGAGACTGTACCAATCCGTGCATTATGGCAATTTAAACGCGTGCAGAACTCCATAAATCTAATTAATCGTACACGTGTCCAACTAAATGTGTTCTACAGAGATCGACAGAAAAATTTGCTCCATTACAGATGCTTACAAAGAGCGAGTTTATCTCAAATATAAATTGTGAACATTGGTTCTTTAATACCATCCGAACTAAAAATATTGTGTTTCCAAAATGTGATTATTTCTTCATCACTTGCGTTGCAATTACCCAAAATCGCTATTTTAATTCGTTTTTAAGAGGTAGTTTGTCTGTTTTTATTATATAAGGGATATTTTGACTTCTAAGAGTAAACACCTTCTTTATCGCCATTTTCTCTGTCAGGACGAAGCAATAAGGTTTATACAATGTTAATAATTCTCCCAATAAATTAAATGTTACCATGTCATTTCTAGCTTCAAGAATTACAACACTGAAAAACGTTTAGGCACAAATGTTGTATTACTGCGCCCAATTTAGTTATTTCAGGTTATTGTGTTGTTAGTTATATCTTAGACGAGACGTTATGTTTGTAAATAATTTTCCAGATGTCCTTATAATTTTGTAGTAGTTGGCAATGATATATGGGTACATTTGTATTTACTATAAATTTTAGCAACTGTTTGTATGGTGATATCCTTAGCCGACTCTGACCTCGTTATCCTTAGCCAACTCTATCCTCACAATGGAAAACGTTACTATTAACTGTTGATGCCTAGTGTACAAAGAAATCCATTTTTGGCGGGAATGGTGGACTTACAATAATTAACGGAAAGCAATGATTTCCTTTAAATGCAAACATTTAGTGTTGTCATCATTTCTTGGGAAATTTGCAGCTCCTTTGAAATAGCAAGTGTAATTTTGGAATCATTTAGATCATCGGGAAATCTTTTATAATGAACTTCCACTACCAATAACCATTTTGGAAATTTGACTATACATGAAATGTTACAAAGATGTGTCTGGATGGAGTTAGTGGAAATATGGCTATAATTTGGTTATATAATTTAGGCCTGGTGCATTGTGTGTGTGTGTGTGTGTGTGTGTGTGTGTGTGTGTGTGTGATTTGGATTTTTAAGGTAGCTTTAACAACTGTTCAGTCATATCGCTACGATGTTTGCAGTATGGCAATTTATAGTGATGTCTAGCACTGGGGCATCATGACGCAGACATGTAGTATCATGTCCCACCCAGTCACATTATCCTGACACCATGTCGACCTAACACTAACCTCTTAATGCTGAGCGCCTAGCGAGGAAGCTTTTAGTGCCATTTTTATAAGTCTTTGGTATAACTCGGCCGGGGTTCGAACACGCAACCTCCCGCATCTGAGGCGGACGCTTTAACCACTAGGCCACCGGAGTGGTAGAGGTGCATTTTGGTTTTTGTATACTAAAGACAAATAAATGTTTGCAGCTGACACAAGTTAAACAGAGCTTTTGCTCAGCATGAATCCTACGAAGATCTCCAGGGAATGCTTTCACTGAGGTCCGCAGTTTTCACTTATAAGCTAGGATCAACCAAACGTCCCTCCCCTCACACCTACCCACAAGACAAGCGAAAACGGGCATCAAATGGGTGCTAGGGAAAACATACTAGCATATACCCGGGTGGGATCCTGATAGTGGCAAGCCAATGCTAACTATACAGATTTCCCACCAAGAACCCAATCATGGGGCCAAATGTGGGGGTTGAGGAGAGGGGGCTCCTTTTCCCTTTCAAAACCAAGCGTCTTCTACTTATGAAGACCAAAAACAAAACAAACACGATCCTTTAGATCCACCGTCTAAAAAATCCAACCACCGAAACAAAAAACTGAGTACGGATAATGTTTATGCGAGGGTTAACCCCCCACATAAATTGGAAATCTTTTTCGGCAAACGCACAAGTACACTTAGTACACAAAATTCAAACTCACCAATTTATTCAAAATTCACAACCCCAAACGCTTGAACAATTGCACAGGTGACTTTCACTACATTGGTATAGGGCTGTCCACTAGCAAAACTGGACGAGATTTGACAAAAAAAACCGGCCTTGGCGTTGGGCCGGGGCGCGCGGTTGTCGGCTTGGGGGTGCTCTGCGGGGTTGTCTCCGGGGCGTTGCTGTGGGGTTTTGTGCTGCTGCCTTCTGGGCTCCTTTCCGCCTTTCCTCGCTGCCGGACTCATGATGGGTGCTGTGGTGTAGACGCAAACTAGGAGACTATGATGGCACCATACTCATACCTCCAGGAGGCCGTGATGGCACCATACTCACACCTCGGGGGGCCCAGCCTAGGGCTATAACCAGTCGCGAAAGCATATAGTGCATATGCGACTATAATCCATCAGTCAGTCGGTGTTTTCTATCTTTCCTTTAAAAAAAAGAAAAACAATGTTCTTCATCTGTCTCACTTAGGTGATGTTATCGTTGAAAAGCCAGGGAATAAAAGACCAACCCCCTCGGCACTTGAAGAAAACGCAAGGTGGTACTGGGCTCAGAAAAACGGGCCCCGCTGCACAATGTGCCTTTACCTCGCCCACGCATGAACAGTTAAGATGTGTGCATTGCAAATCGTCGAAAGAGTGACTTGCACCCATTTGACAAGTAATTAAGTAGTACACTGTGCGTACATTAATTAGACATCGCACACGTCTCTAATTCAAAATCATCATCACAGTGCAGGCAAACAGGTCAAACTACCCCACCATCCAGCTAATGCAATGAGAAGGGAAGAGGAACCAACTGCGATCTACCGAGTAATCTGGCGCAGATAACAGTCGACCAACGGTTGAAAGGTTGAAGGCGAGAAGCAAATGTGGTGACGAAACCTGGAGGATGGAAATCAAAACTGTTTTCGTTCCACCTGCATCCCAACCTAATCAAAATTACCACCAGGAATGGACGTCTCCATAAACTGGCAAACAGTATTGAATTCTAAATATGATTTTGAATACTCCTTTCCACCACATCTATGTACAGCTTTAAATTTAACCCTTTTGACCCACCGTCTTAAAGCAAAACAATAATTTCAGCATGGACTTGGAGAATACGTGATATTACTAAATTATGGAAAGGTAGCTCAATTTAAATTTTCGGACACATTAAGTACACTCCGCATATTAAAATTCTAAATTATATGTGATATTGCATTGGGGTAAATCCGTAGCATGTTTAGGATGCAAGTATTAGAGTGCATCTGATCGGAAGTCAGGGTACCAGACTATTCATGATATTGGTCCTACTTTATACCGTTGGACATGCTGTTTTCTAACCTGGCCTCAAACGCACGAAACTGAATTAAATAGTAGGCTATTCGTACATTTATTAAGCAGCTGCACATGACCGAACGACCCGATAACGACTATAATTCTCTCTCTCTCTCTCTCTCTCTCTCTCTCTCTCTCCCCACACACACACACACACACACACACACACACACACACAAATACCTGCACGTGCGCACACAGGCAGTCACCATGTAGAGACAGAAAGGTTCGTATAAAATTAAATGTATAAAAGGATAAAACTCTCCCTTGTCTAAGACCAGAGGCGTCACTAGAGGGTGCATGGGGTGCGGACAGCACCGGGTGACATCATCAGAGGGGGTGACACCAAAATGACTGTCTATAAAATTTTTGAATTTTTGTGCAGGAAGGAGGTCCATGGGGTGACATCATGAGTTACCGCACATAACTATCTATAAGTTTTGAATTTTTGTGCAGGAAGGAGGTCCGTGAAGGTGACACCATGAGTTACCGCACATGACTGTCCATAAAATTTTTGAATTTTTTGTGCAGGAAGGAGGTCTATGGGGGTGACACCATGAGTTACCGCACTGGGTGACACCAACCCTAGTGACGCCACTGTCAAAGACCCCAACCAAAGCGCATTTCCATCAAGTATGCACTGCAATATCTGCCCGGAATGTTTTGACCGATCTATAATACTTGTGTAAAAGTCATTGGGTAATGGAATTGTATTAAAGGGGATAGTTATCGCCTCTTTCTTCTACATTGTTTTTTCTTGACAGAAGAAAAATTGTATCACCTGGTTAGCTTTACATACATTTAGAACATGTCATCATCGTCATCATCACCATTATTATTACTATTATTATTATTATTATTATTATAAAGGCACTGTGCGGTCAGATAAATCACTCGCTACTCTATTTGCTCTATAATCAAGATGGAATGTTACATTTTCTCTAGCAATCATATAACTTATTGAAAGAACATCAATAATCAACGAATAATAATAATTTGTAATATGCTATTAATATAATACGGACTTAATGAAAGAAGGCAAAAAGTGGATGGTCCTCGCATGGCAATAAACAGTTTGACACAAGACACTTTAAAAGCAGAATATTACAGGATCGAAGCATCAGTTTTGAAGAATAAGCCACTGTCACAGAAAACACAAGCAGCATTTATCTAATTACCTAAAATCCAAGGATATATATATTCATGAAGCGAGAACTTTTCCTTCTGAACAGATAAATCTATTTCTGCTGACGTTTGATATGTAAAACTTACAACAGCATTTGAATTTCTGAATTTAAATTTAAAATAAATGTCCTTAGAATATCTTTAAATTTCACATAGCGAGCTTATCCTTTTAAATACTTACACGAAACACCCGAAAGGAAACCTTGAAATTGAAATATATCTTTGAAATATTTTTTTTACAAGGAAATTCACAACATTTAGCAATGAACAATTGGTGCATATTCCATTCAAGAATGATGCGTTCTGTGCTGACTTGTTTTATTATCTGGAACAGGGTATTCTTTTCTGGAATGTATAAATACGTTTGTGTTTTTAAAAACTCATTCATTTCCTGAGTCCTTTAAGTGTTATACGCGTATCGTGAAAATTATTCGTGCAAACACTGGACATGGAAGTTATTATTAACATGGCAAAATTATGGCACAGACTAAATGACAACACAAAATCAGACACAGACTAAATGGCAATACAAATCAGACACAGACTAAATGGCAATACAAAATCAGACACAGACTAAATGGCAATACAAAATCAGACAGACTGAATAACAATACAAAATCAGACACAAACTAAATGGCAATACAAATCAGACACAGACTAAATGGCAATACAAAAGCAGGCACAGAATACAATATTTTGTTAAACCGAGACATGTTAAGCCAGCAGAAATATTAGATGATAGGCCTTGTTCAAAGAACTCGCTTTCTCAATTCAGATGCCATAAAAGAAACCCATATTTTCCTAAATTGCGAATGTTTTATATTTCTTTTATGCATTTAGAAGATCCACTTATTCCAAAATTGATCGATATTTCCCAAAAATATTAACATAAGTTATTTTTTAAATATCATATATTTCTTACAAGCAATAGAAACTTGTACTCATCATAAATTTCATTCTCTACACATATATAACGTACTCTGTACTCTTATATTCTCTCAATACTAGCTACGTCCTGCCTAACGCTTGTAATATTCAGTGAATGAGTAGAGACCGGTAGCTTTATTAGTACTGATCAATGCTTCATATTTAACAAGGTATCCAGGTAAATGTCCGTTACAACAGTATTGTTTTATGAGTTTAACAAATAATAATTTAGATGAACTTTTTTACATTTTTATTCCATATTCCTACATATACATCCATAAAACTCTATAAAAAAAAAAAGAAATATATTAACATTTACTGAATCTGGACAATTCGAACATCTGCAAAGTCTCGCATACTCCAACGAAGTTTTAAAAAGAAACTTATGTTGTTTTATTGATATCCAATAGCTTCACATGGCATATTATACAAAGATCTTAATATCCCAATGCAATAACGTTTGATGTTAAAACAATATTTACTACACCCACAAGTCGTCTTACCTTTAGCGGCAATCAGTTAAGTTGCAGATATAAGAAATATATTTTTAATTTGAAGATATTACACATTTCATAAATTCTAAATATATACTTTCAAATGCAGCTGAATCGCTGAATCACAAAACGTGCAATCAAACGATAAGAAAAGAATTACACGTGTATAAAATAATGCAATACAATCTTTAGATTTTAAACATACTGTTCTTTTCAGATTTGGCATAGAAGCAAAATAATCAATCTGCAAATTGCTAATCAAAGAATAATTTTATAAACTTGAAACAATACGTACAAATACACTATCGTAGTGAAAATATAAGTAAATAAATGGGATGTTTTCCGAGAGGCAATAAAGGAGAAATGTTACACAAAACGCTTTTAAAATAGAATGAAGTATCGGATGGTAACGTTCTTTATAAAGAAATAATGAGTTCTTGTCGCAAATGACACAACAAACATTATTCGATTACTAAACGTTATGGTAAAATTTGATTACAAAACGTTATGGTAAAATCTGATTACTAAACGTTATGGTAAAATGAAAGACTGTGCATACTAATGCATAAGACGAATGTTGATAAGTATGTGAACTCGTGGATGATTAAAAAGAAATTTTTAGGAATCTTATAAAATGGTAAATGTCTAGAAGCGGCTTTTATCAAGGAGACATTCAACTTAAACTGGGTGCCGATACTTACCTGACTCTACTCCCACCAACTGGGTGCCGATACTTACCTGACTCTATGCCCACCAACTGATAATAAATAAATTAACCTAAGAAAATAATACTCTGCTAATTCTTCAAGCTACGAACCAAACCAAAATATATTATATATTCTAAAATAAAAATATATTTCTCCATCCAAGCAAACTCTTTATCGTAATCATCATCATCATCATCATCTTATTATTATTATTATTATTATTATTATTATTATTATTATCTTGATACTCCTACTGCTATTATAATCTTCACGCCCGAATACAAATGACCTATATTCACACTAACACACCCAGTTTCCGACCACAACTGACTATGCTTCCTACGTCAAGGTGATTGTCCTCGAATTAATGGTACTTTGCCTACGCTTCGTGATCTTGGCAATACCTTGACATATCATATAATTTATTGCTTTCTTGTGAGTAATCATTTTCGTTTCAGCAGTTAAACTTTCTGTCAACCGGAGTGGAACTGTAACCAATTTGACTGAACAAGATTAGGTATCATATTTATACAAAAATAAGTATATTTATAAATTTTTAAAAAAGAAACAAAACAAACTCATCATAAAATCGAGGATGGTCATCATCTGCGTCATGGAAACGAATTCACTACAGCTTCTATGCATTTGTCATGAGAGGCTATTTAGCAAGACGTTTACAAACAGAATCTTGTAAAAGCAACTTTTCACTGTGACGAGTGGATACAGGAAGTTTCTTGACAATGATTTCTCCTTTTCTACTTGTATGTTGCTATGACAGCAGTAAATATGTACAAGATAAATAATAACGACGCTATTGATTTTAAAAATGACAGTAAATATAGTCAGAACTTGCGTGGTACAAAAGTAATAAAGATAAATTCGGGTCAAATTTACTTGAAGGATGTGCTTTAGTACATGATCGGACATGAGGTAGTACATGACCTAACGTGACGTAGCACATGACCTAAACACACGTGCTACTTATATACATGACCTGAATCATTAGATGAAATTGTCAATGATTTTACTCATTTTGAATTATGCACATACTCTTTGGTAAAAAAAATTTTTATGCCCTTTTAGTTTCTTTTCAGGAGGATAAATTTGTATTCGAACACCCTCCCATTTCTTTGTACCCTCTACTGATTTTAAAAACAAAATGCTTCAAGCATATAAAAATTGCTCAAAACTTAGTCATTTCATTCATTGATTTATAAGTTCTAACTTGATTGTTACAAGGGGGTCCCAAATACTGTCAACATGTTGGCGTTGCGAATCAAGCGGAGGTTTCTTTATTAAATTGGTCGCCATATTTGTATGTTTTCAAGCAACAGATGTGATGTAGTTCATCGTCTTTGATGGTCTCTTTGAAAACATGTATATTTGTAATATTTGTTCAGTTTGCTTTAGAAATTTTAAAACTAGACATTACATATATTGGACAAAGACGACACAGTATTTACTGAATTAGGCTATTGTAGAACCCAGGAAAGGACAGTGAGCAGTCTGTTTACGTTTACGTGTTGACATCGGGAGCTTCCGTTTGCTTTGAAGCACCAATAACTCGACAGTATGGACCCCTTGGCGACAGCCAGGTTAGAAATTGTGAATCAATGAATGAAATGACTAAGGGGAGTTATAAACAAACGGGAGGGTGTGCGAATACCATTTGATAAAAATGTAGGGATTTGGGAAAGAGATGCATAAAATGATATAAGAAGAAAAATATAACATGTAATGAATTACGTGACCTAGATTTTTCTAGAATATTATTTTAAAGAATGAGTATCGTCTATGTGATGATGATTGGCACTTATTGAAATCGGGGTCAGCAAAATATACATACATACATACATACATACATACATACATACATACACGCACTCACGCACATACATACATACATATGTATTTTTATGGTAAACATTGAGGGTTATATATAATCGGTTCATTTTTATCTCAATCGATCGATGTCCATATTGTATCATTGGTTGTTCAATTCTTTAATTTCCACAGGATCATTGTTCATTTCATTGCAAATCCAATACACAAAAATCTCTTCTATAGTGATTTGTTTGTTTTCGTGACACTTCACTTCCGCATACATACCATAGGCAGGTAATACTAGCGTAAGCTTTTGTGAGGATGATACTTTTCAGTTCAATTATTCTCACACTATGCCAGTCATGCTTAATAACTATAGCAGATATGCTTAATAACTATAACAGACACGCTTAATAACTATGACAAATATGCTTAATAACTATGACAGATATGCTTAATAACTATGACAAGCATGCTTAAACACTATGATAAACATAATTAATAACTATGACAGACAAGCCTAATAACTATGACAAATATACTTAATAACTATGATAAACATGATTAATAACTATGACAGACAAGCTTAATAACTATGACAAATATGCTTAATAACTATGACAGATATGCCTAAAAACTACAACAAACATGCTTAAAAACTATGACAGACATGTTTAATAATTATGACAGACATGATTAATATAAAAAAGAATATGAGTTTTTAAGGTTTGATAGATTCAAAAATGCATTTTAAACAGCAACCTCCATATTTTTACCTTTAAAGTAAACAGTGAAAACTTATTAAAACAAGTAAGCTTAATGATTTATCATGTTTATATTGACCAAATTACAAACATTGGACGTTAGTATACAAGTCGCGTAATAAATCCATTAAAATAGACAGGTTTTACCCACTGAAAGATCAGAGAAAATATTTGCCCACAAGAAAGAAGAAAATGGTGACAATGAATGAGTATGAGAAGGAGAAGCTGATGGAGACGAAAAAAAACAAAAAAAACAAAAACAAAAAAAAAAAAACGGAGACATGACACTAAAAAAACTATGTACAATCCGTTCTCATTCATAACTTGTTGGGTGTATTTATTCATTGCAGAATCGTTGTTTTGTAAGTATTTGTTGCAAATACTAATGATATGGGTCATACAATAAAAGTTTGCAGTAGTAATTTTAATTTATGTTGTAATTGTTCTGCCGCACCTAATATGGAGGCTTCGATAATTAGGTTATGCCATACTTTTGCTTTCATCAAGGAAGCTACCAACAGGAATACGCAAAAAACACTCAACTTAGACATACGAAATTCGGTTCGGATATTTGCATCCACACGTAAATCCCCTGGTAAGACCATGTAGAATATAGTCTGTTTCAGGTTAGACATTTTGTAGCTGAACAGACAGGTTGAATTCAGGTTTATCTTGTACGCATTGAATGATTAGAAATTTTCGAGTTATTATGATCCAGCGCAATTATTCTTATCAGAGACAGATTCATGCACGTACGTGGGCATGACAATAATCATCCCGTACACTCGTTCTTATGGAAATAAATAAGGTTTATTGCTCTTCTTGATCACTGCACCATGTATTTTGACCATATCACTTCCAATGAGCGCAGAGGAAACTAAACGCTGCAATTAAATCTAACTGATAGGAGTACATAGAGTTAGAAACACGAGGTTTGTACATGAATCATTTGTTAGGATCTCTGTGTCCGAAATAGTTCGTGATCATCGCCTGGATGTCACGAGATAAACATTATATATGCTGATGAAGTTAGTGTCTCATGTTTTAAACCTAAGAATGAATGTCAGTATGTGTGGGACACTATAAGACACCATCATACTTGTCGATGAAAAATACTTTGATAATATTTATTGATTTTTCCATAAATTGATAATATTTGTTGATAATTACATACATTGATCATATATATTGATAAATCCCTATAATAAACGACATGCATTGATCATGTCCGTTGACAAATAACATAATTTGTAATTCTTTGTTGAAAGTTCCTGATTTGATTGTACTTATACAGGAACTATACAATTTTGTTACTTCCGTTGATGAACAGTGTGCGAATGAATAGGATAGGGTTTCGAGAGGTGAAAGTAAGGGTGTGAGCTAGTGTATCCGAGATGCATTCGTCATTACTTTTCATTAATTAATAAACATCTCATTTACGAACTTGTGTTAAGTGTCTTCGCTTAATCCAATCTAACTCAGTTTCATCCTGTTCCACAGATTACACAGAATATCAGTCAAACTCAGACTCACCTCAGCGTCTCTTGCTTAATGTTGACGTCTGATGGATTAATGTCAAACCACTGAATAGTTACATATCAAACCTTTAGATGACTCTCACTGACTTTGAATTTTTTAATTTTAGGGCTAATGTCTTTCAAGGGATTGGTATGTGTTTGGTATGTGTTGCCTAACTATTATTGTCCAACTGGACTCTGAAATTAGTCAAATAATCATCATGTCTCAAGCATTTCTTAATATTTTGGAATTATTATTTATCTCTCAGCTATTGTACCTACTATACATAGATCTCATGTATCTAATCAAGCTTTCAAAATTATATGTACACATGCTTTGCCAAATTATGGTCAGTTTGAAATGGGCTTTCCATGAGGATTCTCAAGGGAATTTACATTTTAGTTCGAATCGTTAGACCTGTTATTCTCACTGTTATTTGAAACTCAGACATTGGATGTACTGATTTACTTTAGCAAGATAGAGAATGAATAATATCATGATACACAAACTCATCCATGTCACTCTTAATTTGGAGCGGTAACCACTTAGTCTTCAAGGAATTTTCAAAACAGATCTTTAGTAAATGTCAGAGGCATTTTTTGTTAAAAGTTGGAAACATGCCCCTCTATGGTAATTTACACCAGCTTTATCCAAACACCTACTTTAATTCCCATAATGTTTTGCAAAAGTACTGTACTTGCATGGTAAAAATGGCAAATAACGCTGACACCCTTACACCCTGTCATGTTCCTCTTCAAAGTTGTTAATCAGTGGACATGTTTCACGGTGTGGCCGCATACCTTTTTCATATTGAATTGTGAGTTGCACAGTGTGGCCACATATCTTAAGCATACTAAAACTGATTAATAATGCCTGAACTGTTGAACTTGTTTCTAGAAATCCACTTTATCGTTTATAAAGAACTGCTAACTCTATATTTTTCAATGCTAACATAATCCTTTTGAAATTTGATTGCATTACAGACGATTGAACCATTTCTCTTATTCACGTCAATAATATTTACTTGGAGTAAGGGGTATCATCCGTAATCAGAACTACATATTGCTGTCCTACATTACATGGCACCTATTTCACATCTCTCTACACCACAGTGGTGGCTTTCAACCTCTACATGAGTTCTGGATATGGATGAGGCTTAGAATATTTACACATATCAGATTTTGGTGTACTTGTCATGTTGTGTATTTGGCTGAACTTTGTCAAACCTGATTTCAGTTTCTCACACTGATGTTAGATTGACAATGATCCATATTGCTCGTATGAGTTTGTATTTGCTAAACAGACGAGAGAATAGCATCAGAAATGAATGCATCTTTTCAAAACCATCCCTTATTCCACCTAGTGTATATAGGTCCAAAATTAAAATGTGAACTGTACGTGGAAAAGAAAAACTTATTTAGGCAAACAGCAAACGTTCTGGATTCAGCAGGTCAGAATTTGCCCGAGAGACCTATTGCCACTTTTAAACAAAAGGATGCCTCGTAAAATGTACTTTTGTGGAAAAAGTCTAAATTTAATGAACGACAGTGGCAGAAGACGAATCTTTGAGGGACAGCATTTATTTAGTATGTCATCGATTTGGCGGCAGTTTATCTAATACAATTTTTCCCGACAGTATAGCGAAGAATGAAATTACTACAAGATACATGCGTTGTAAAGTAAAAGATAAACAAATGCATTCATTCGCGGTTGAAACTAGACAGATTTTAATTACTTTACCTAAGACAGCTTTGATCATGATATACACTGTTATAAACGAGTATATGTACTAGTATATCCCAAAGTTCATATCAGCATCGATATTACTCGTGTATCCCAAAGTTCATATCAGCATCGATACTACTAGTATATCCCAAAGTTCATATCAACATCGATACTACTAGTATATCCCAAAGTTCATATTAGCATGCACATTACTAGTGTATTCCAAAGTTCACATCTGCATGGATGCTACTAGTATGTCCCAAAGTTCATATCCGCATGCATACTATAAGTATGACAGAAAGTTCAGATCAGCATGCATACTACTAGTGTATCCCAAAGTTCATATCAGCATCGATACTACTCGTGTATCCCAAAGTTCATGTCAGCATCGATACTACTAGTATATCCCAAAGTTCATATCAACATCGATACTACTAGTATATCCCAAAGTTCATATCAGCATCGATACTACTAGTATATCCCAAAGTTCATATCACCATCGATACTACTAGTATATCTCAAAGTTCATATTAGCATGCACATTACTAGTATATTCCAAAGTTCACATCTGCATGGATGCTACTAGTATGTCCCAAAGTTCATATCCGCATGCATACTATAAGTATGACAGAAAGTTCAGATCAGCATGCATACTACTAGTGTATCCCAAAGTTCATATCAGCGTGGATACTACTAGTATATTAATCCCAAGGTTCATATTAGCATGCACATACTAGTACATATCCAAATTATTATCAGCATGCATACTACTAGTATGTCCCAAAGTTCATATCCGCATGAATACTTCTAGTATAAGCTCAAAGTTCATATCAGCATGTATGCTAATAGTTTTAGTCTAGTTTATTTTATATTTGTCAAAGATGTTAACACTAATAATTTAGCAACAAAAAATTTTTCAAAGACAGGGCGTTTGTACCCGAGGGATGATCACTTGTGAACTTTTGGAGCATTTAATCTTTTTCAATTTTTAACGCCTAGCGTCCAAAATCAACTAAAACAATTTATAGGTAGGTGCGCATTTTCTTACGCCACATTTGCTTAATATATATTACCATATAAGGGTCATTACAAAAAAAGTACTGGAAAATACCTTGTTCATATAATGATAGCTACACACTGACAACTTTATCACATTTGCACAGGTTGAATATCAACATCCCTGTATCAAATGCACAAAGAAAGGGTGTGGTGATGTCTATATCACTCTAACATAAACCTAAGATGGAAAGAAAACAAAAACAAGTTGGTAACGAAATTTACAAATCTTTATTGATAGATCAACTAATATTAGTGACAAGACCTTATAACTAAAAGATTAACTTGTGTCCTTTTAAATCCGGTTTTAGGTCTTAAGACGTAATGTTTCCATTTGTATGATTTGGGTATAAACAAACATTATGAACTGTAAATGTACACATTATTTTGACTTTCACAAACGAAGTAAGGAAGTCGGCCAAACACACGGACTTCGTTTAAACTGCGGATATGATAAATTTTACAAATGAACGTTTGAAAGGGCTTCCCTTAATTCACTTCAGCGTTATAATCAAACATATCAAATTCAAAACTCCTGTCGTCACACCTAGTTATTTGCCTAGTCCTCTTCACCTCTCAGATGAATGGTATACAGATAGATGAATGGTATACAGATAGATGAAAGAAGCATTAAGGAACAAGGCAACAAAAATAATCATTATCGATCGTTACAGTGTTCGCGTGGACAGTATTTTCATGCAGAGATATTTCGATAAAGGTACATCATCAAACAGTGCAGATAGTGGAAAAACTTACTGTGACAAACTTTGTTAGGTCGCATAACAAAATATAGAACATAAACGTGAAACACATGACAGAAAGATGGAGCGTAAAATTTGTTCGTTTCATATATATGCAGGTGAAGAATACAGCTACTGGTGAGGTTTCGACCATGGTCTCGTGCTGACTTGTATACATTGACACAGAGGAACATCGAAAGAGTTTCGTGCTTTATTTACTAAACCTTTCAGAGGTGCCGTTGTCTTGTACAACGTTTAATTAACAAGAATAAATAGACAGATATAAATAGAATCTATATTCGTACTTTCCTTTATTGTCTACACAAAAGAGAAATCTGTAACTAATACGCTACAAGAATCGAATGTACACAAACCAGCTGCCCATCCAAACAGTAACATACTCTGATCTGCATTATCCGTTTAAGGGCTATTGGTAATACGAATTGGCCTAATGGGTGTGTGGGTGTGTGTGGTATAGTCAGGTATCACGTATAGTACATAATGAATTTAAAGTTATATAGTATTAACTTAAAACCCTGTCATCTCATTGTTCAGGAGCAAACTGTTGTACGGAGAATATATTTATATGAGCAATATAGGCAATTTAATATTGTATTTTATATGTAACAGGTCACTGCATTGGGATAATATTGAGCTATTGCATTGTAATTGTCTTGTCTGATGAAGACTATTCAAGATGCAATGAACGTTACATTTTTCTATACATTGGGCCTTGCGTACAATTCACGTGGCAAACGTCATGATGCCAGGTAATGGGGGCAGAAATTTTGGTCTTCTTCCAGTCAACCTGGTCCCTTGACTGACAATCATATTCTAGTTGTAATATGCATTTCCGCTACTGTGTGAGAAGGCACTTTCCGCAAAAACAAGAATGTGAATCAAATAAAGAAGATACACTGTACAAAATTGCAAACTGATCATGTAAGATATATGAGCAGTTACATACTTTACAAGATGATGTTTCGTAGAGTTTTGATGTGTGTAAATGGTTCTAAAGCCTGTTTATCGTTCTATATCTACAGACCGCAGCTTATGCGATAAATTATCCAAAACGTAATAGATTTTCATCTAAAAAGTGGCTGAACAACAGGCAGAGAGAATAAAAGCAATGTCAATCTGCAATACTAAAACACATTATTTCCTTGAAACAACAATAAACTATAAATCTACAAAGATTTCCGTTGATTAAAAAACTTCAAAGATAATAAATTTTATAAGATAGAGTATTTGCTGTGCAGCTGCTTTGTCCGCAGACATATTTTGTACTTGATTTATTGTGGGGTTGCGGGAAATAAAAACAAAACTTCACGAACTATCCCGATATGAATTGCAATATAGCTTGTTTAGTTCAAACAACGAGGTTTCATATAACTCTATACTTTCGTGTCTGGTTCTAAAACCTAGTTCGAGTTAGCCAGGATGTTTGATATCTATATACTTTCGTGTCTGGTTCTAAAACCTAGTTCGAGTGAGCTAGTGAGCCAGGATGTCCGAGCGAATTATATTTTGCTGACTAGTATTTTTTTTATTCTTTCGCAACAAAAGTTGTCAGTGATTACACCTTAAAGTTGTAGTAGATATCTATCCGTCATTAGTTTTAGCACTTGTAGTCTGGATAAAGCTAAGATTATGAAATGAAAAGTCTAACTTGGACTTATATTTGTATGTCCTTCACAGGGAAAAATATTTGTTAAATATGCTTATGATCTTGAAAATAAATGGAAATAGGTTTAATAACTTTTTTAAATCATCAGAATGCAATGTTTTGGATTTTATAGCATCGCTCTTTCACGCACACCAACGTAACAGGGCAAATTGACTTGTCATTCGGATCCTACCCTGGATAGATAGACTCCTGTGCAAACAAATGTTAATATAATGTTTAAATTCGTCAAACGCAATACAATGTTGGACTCTTTAATGGATTAAAACACTTTTAAAACATTTTTATTTGACAGCACGTTTAAAGATATGCGATAATTTGCCCCGTTTTTGAATGATTGAGACTACTTCATCATTGCTCTTGACAGTTGCCATATCTTTTGCCATACTCTGCGGTAGCTCTGTGACGTCATCTGTATCAATCATTAAAACTCTAACTTATCATAGTATTAATGGATCTATTTGGCAACAGATTCTAGCTCTTTCTTATCATTTGACATTTATGACAAATGTGATCAGTAAAGAGATGACCCGAAAACATACTGAATACGATATGCCCAAGCGTGGCCGACAGTCCTATTCCAAGGTTTGCAACGACACGAATGAGCCTTTGTTCTCTGACAATTCATACAGACATGTGCTCCAACTATTACGTAATATTTATGGGGCAATGTAATGACTGAGGAAATATCATTCAACCTTCCTTTTTGATTGAATGGAAGCTTTAACAGAAACTTGAGTTTTTACTGTTGCTGCTGTCGTCTATAAAATTTTCTTCTTCTTATTATTATTGTCATTATATTATTATTATTATTATTATTATTATTATTATTATTATTATTATTATTATTATTGTTGTTGTTGTCGTTGTTGTTGTTGTAGCTGACCTTTTCTTCGGACCGCTTCGCGTTTTCTTATTTATCGCGGATTTCTGCAGCGTTCTTGCTGTTTTGAAAAGTGTGTATTTCTGTAGTAGCTCTGGTTTTAGTGTTATTTCTAGGTTCTCTGAGTCATTCTCTTATTTGCAAGGTACCATTCCTAGTATTTTCATTAGCTTCAGATCTTTCTAAGCTTCCTGACCAGTTCACTTTATTTAGTTCTTTACGTGTAACGCGAAAGTCCTTTGTTACCGATGTGTCTGTGTTGTTGATGTTGTTATTGTTGTTGTCAATGCGGGCTAGATAAATACCATGCCCATCCCTTACATATTAGGCTGGAGGTGGACCATGTATCAAATTGCTTTAAATTTTCTATCCGTGAAAACAGTGAGGATAAAAAAAGAAGGTGATAATGACTTATTTTTAAAAAGACAACACGATATCAATATAAAAAATATAACTAAACTTAGGAATGAACCTTTCACTAAAAGATTCGCGTTTATGGTACGTCCATCCCTTGAAACACGCAGTGTGGAACTGTATACAAATGCTTTGGAACCTTCCTTATGGGAGGCTACTTATGGTCCCCCTCCTCCATACGACATGAAGATGGGCGTATTTATGCAGGTCTGTGAGCATCTAAAGTATCAAATGTAGATTTAAATCGTGTGTCCTCTTAAGACAGGTGGTTTATTAAAAGAGGTCGTTTACAACACAATTCATGTGGATTCTTAAAAGATGTCTTCCACAGCACAGTTTCCACTGTATCTGTAAACATATTTGTACATCACGACCTGTACATTTGTTTTGACATTTATATCGCATCAACTTTCTGACCTTTAAAAATATTTGAAGTGTTCTGTACAAGATTGTGGGAAAGTTACACTGAAAGATAAATATAAAAACGTTATTTCAGATCCTTTGCATCAATTAAACAATGAGAAGCAGTGCGTTTATTTTACTTATTTTGTACAAAAATCATTTTGCAATACCGACCTTTTTCTCATGACAGAATTTTTAAAAATAAAAATACAAAGTTCCGAGGAGCACGACGTAATTTGGGATAGGGTATAACTGTTTACGCATGCAAAAAATGTAGTGTCATTTTTGTATAAAACTTAAGGTAGGGCACAATAATATGTAGCGAAGAAAATTTTATTCGGAATATCACGGGCATTTCTGCTTATCCTGCCGCTGAGAAAAACTGAGGTGTTCAGAGTGATGGTAGCGTGTGATAATAAGAGTAAAGTTCTCGGCACAGACCTTGAATTTATACAACATATGATCAGCAATTACTCATTTATCATTAAATAGGAAATATAAGACCTCCCCCTCCCCCTCCCCTCCCCCCCCCCGGCTTTAACATGTTAACTATTGTTAAGATCTGAAGCACACGTGAACTGTTCCCAAGTGAATAAGCTTTGTTCACATATTGGGCTTTAAAAAGCAGATGTCGTGACATCACCGCGTGGGTACGCCATATGCAGCCCACCTGTTCTCTTCAGCTGCTTGCCAGATAGATCGGTAGACATTGCTAGTAACAACTCGGTCCAAATTTGATCGGATATTGACCGTTCTTTATTGCATGACACATCATACAGTATATACTCGCTTATATGTCGAGTTCAACTGCAAACTGCATAGACCCAGGACTGTCATCGTTTAATGCGCAGACAGATCTAGTCAATCCATGTTGTTAGGAGTAATCTGTGCAAGAAACGACATAGACCATGATCTACCGCCGCATTATGCGACGACAGATCCAGTTGTAGTTCGTTGGCAGTTGGTTCCGGCTTATAAGCAAGTATAGATCGGATATGTAACGATATGGGATTCGATATTATGAATTGTTAGAAATTAAGGACACACAGCAGACCCCTGTTATAAAGATGTGAAATAACAGCAATATCACGTGCAATTTTTGCTGGTATTATTGACTTTAAGAAATCTCACTGTGCAATCTGGGAGTGAACATGAATTGTAGAGTCACCGACGAGTTCGATTTAAGGTGTAAAGTTATTCTGTGCATATATTTTTCATTTATTTTATTTTACTCTATGACTCCCAATCTTTTAGATACTTCACATTGATGTCTTAATATATAGTGTCGTTGCAGCTGATATGATGATGTTGATAACTTATTAGTATTATTATTTTAGTATTATTATTATCATCATCATCATCTCCGCTCTCTTCGCACAAGTCCAAGGGTGTTATTCTTTATAAATAGGTTGAAATGTTTCATTGATAAAACATTTAAAAAAGACAAAGAGTGCGTGTACGAATAAGTCAAAAATATGTTATCTAAAATGACTAAATTATTTTGTATGATTATAGCAATTAAACTTTCCTCTAAAATATTTATCCCCTCCAATATATGGTAAGCTTTGTATCAGTAAAACTGAAGAGAACGTTCGAGTATATTCCGCTTTCATCGTTTTGGTATTTTTTTTTTTTTTTTTTTTTTTTCTTGCTGGTGGTAATTATCTTTTCTTAGTAATACCCATAATCTTTTTTTTCTTATTTGTGTTAATTATATTTTTTATTGATGTCAATTCTTCTTATTGTTTTTAATTATCTTTTTTTATTGATGTCAGTTATTACAACTCTCCCCTCAGTTAAACTGGAAAACACGCACTATTAAACACCGTTATTTATGCGGAATTAAACATCATATTTTCTTTTAGATTCTGTTCGGTAGATATGGCAACAAATTAGGTACATTGTGAGATATAAGAAAAATGTTTCAAAATTATTTAAGTGAAAGTCGCTGTAGAATTTCAGTCAGTTTCTGTCACACATATGATATTTCATTTGTTCACATGACAAATAACACTTATATTCCAAATCATGTTTAAGACAACACATAAACTCTCTCTCTCTCTCTCTCTCTCTCTCTCTCTCTCTCTCTCTCTCTCTCTCTCTCTCTCTCTCTCTGTGTGTGCAATGTCAACAAGGAGAGGCATTTATTTAAATAAATATTACATATTCATTGACAATAGCATGCATAAATTTAATTAGCATGATATGAATAAGACACATTGGCATTTTGTTATTAAAAACGTAATACCGCAGAACCACGCGTGGGTGCACCACATATATGCCATATGTTCCGTGTACCTCTTTTACAAATGAACCTAATGACGACATGTTTCATTTCTTATACTAACTGAATAAATTTAATGTTGGATATGGCAATGCACGCGTGACTCTTGAAAACATCTTCATATGATGGTATGTAAATTATACATTAAACTTGACTCACTTAATTACATAATATATCAAAACTAAAGAAGCAGAAGGTGACCGACGCTCCCATTTGGAGGCCAGGTAATTGCTTTCTAAAAGAAAATTTTAACTGGCATTATATTTTTAGGAAATTACATAGTGGGTGCTTTTATACGTGCGTGAACACTGTTTTAGATCTGGGGAGTGTACATGTAGCCTTTGTACATATTTCTTGCACTGTTATTTCCTGTACTGTTGTGTTGTTATGAATATTCTATAATAGGACGTTTAATACAAAGGCCAAATCGTGGTATATTATCCTACGCAATCTGTCTATTAGCACAATTGCTCCTGAACCGCAGGATTTAAAACTACAAACTTGGTCGTTATGTTGCCCTTGGAGTAACGATCTTCAGGGGAGATAATCATCTTTGGCTCTCATCGCTGGGGTCGCTTAAAGGTGGTCCGAGGTCAGATGTACCACAAATTTAAATTGCAATCACATTTTCAAATATTTTCTGACCAAATCTTATACGTGCAGTTATAACAGGAAGACTCTTCATATATGCGACGGATTTTCAATATGACCCATAGATCACTGTTTTGTGGGTTGGAGAGGGTATTGGACAGGGCCGTCGCAAGTTTGCACTGGATGAAACAGCGCTCCGGGCTAACGTCGCCTTAGCAGGTTTTCACTCAGAAAAACATAAACAATCCGCAAACTCAGCGAAATGCCCCCCCCCCCCCTTTGGGCATACCGTCATAAAGTCGGTCGCCCTTATCGCCCGCCCATTACGACGGCCCAGTAAAACGCGTGGGGACATGCGATGGTGAGTCTTTACAGTTTCTCTTGATTTTATCTATTTTGTGATTTTTTTTCTAAAATCTAATAAAAATGTGCTAAAGGCACCTCCAGACACTTCAACATTGTATTGTCAAGATTGTCTTCCTTTTGATGTCTACAACAGGTCATCAGGTATGACATCTTTCTAATTTATCTCTGTATGAAAGCAACCTTTCTTTGTCATCGTCGACAGAACGTACGTCTAATGGCAGATAATTGGATTACATTATACCGTGACTATTCATACTCATACTGTGTTATGCGACGGCATCCCAAGGGTCTATGTTGTTTGCAGTTGGATTTGACTTATAAGCGAGCACATACGGTACCTTTGTGTTGTGATCTAAAGATATTTTAGGAATAACTTCATGACACGTGAACATTTAACTCACACAGTGTGTGTGCGGCTTAATCAATTTTTCAGTCATATCGCCACGATGTCTGCAGTGTGGCAGTTTATAGTGATGTCTAGCACTGAGGCATCATGCCGCAGACATGTAGCATGATGTCCCACCCAGTCACATTATCCTGACACCAGGCCGACCAGTCCTAACACTAACCTCTTAATGATCAGCACCTAGCGAGGCAGCTTTTAGTGCCATTTTTATAAGTCTTTGGTATAACTCGGCCGGGCTTCGAACCCGCGACCTCCCGCATCCGAGGCGGACGCTCTAACCACTAGGCCACCGGAACGGTAACTCACATAGTATATTGTATGCAAGTTTTTACACATCACTGCATCAAGAAAAAGAACGAGGACGAAAAAGACGTATGAAAACTTTCAAGGGAACTTTATCCCCAACGTGTAGAATATAATCATCATTGAGGAATACACAGGTGAAGGCCAATACAAAACACGATAGGTATTTGAAAATTTTTGAGTGTAAATTCCTCTTATCAATGAAGGAATGCCATGTATACTGTGTGAGCACCATTATATCTTTAGAAAATTTTATAATTAAATTTACTGGTAAACAATGTAAGTAGCGTATCAGGCATTTTGCCGCAGACATATGGAATACTTATAATTTGAAAAACAGTCATTAGAACGTGTACCCTGTTTAAACGAAAGACGGCTGTAGAATTTGCTGAATTCAAGTCAAGAACAATTTTTGAGTGTAAATTATTACAAAATCAACAAGCGTTGGATATTTGGCGTGTAGAATGTTTTTTTCACTGAACGTTTTCGATAAATCTGTTCACATTTGCGGTAGATGAAGACACTATGAGCAGATACAATTATCATTAAAAAGTCAATACGTTATATTTTGTTTGTCACTGCTGTTGCTGTCAATCATTTTGATATATATTCAGCGGCGTCACTGGGGGGGGGGGGGGGGACCGCACCGGGTGACACTATCAGAGGGGTGACACCAAAATAACTGTCTATAAAATTTGTGAATTTTTGTGCAGGAAGGAGGCCCAAGGGGGTGACACCATGAGTTACCGCACATGACTGTCTAAAATTTTAGTGCAGGAAGGAGATCTATGGGGGTGACACCATGAGTTACCGCACTGGGTGACACCAATGCTAGTGATGCCACTGTATATATTGTTTAACAGGAAGTGTATGTATATATACATTCTCGATTATGCGAGTGTGCTTCGTTATTTTTTTAATTTTTTTTTCTTCTATTTTTTTAAACAGTAATATGTTTAAAAGATTGTTTATAGTTGTCCATCTTCTCTTTTTGAGTTTTTGTTGATTACCTTTTTCTGTTTTCTTTTTATTTTGTATTTTGGGTCTAAAGTTGCACGTGTAGCATTTGATAACAACGCAATATTTGTAGCATGCACTATATGAGCATGTACATATATGTGAGAATAAAC
Organism: Megalonaias nervosa; assembly: GCA_016617855.1. Lineage (NCBI taxonomy): Eukaryota > Metazoa > Mollusca > Bivalvia > Unionida > Unionidae > Megalonaias > Megalonaias nervosa. Next base: position 41,382 of record JAECUM010018161.1, read on the forward strand.
TACTAGATTGAATTAAAGTGTATCATTCCATTTAGTCTAGGAGGCACGTACAATAATTTCTTTTTGATCTGTAGGAGAATGATCATTGTAGTAAAATTTCCTGAGAGCTGACTGGTATGAACAATTATAGTGTACTCCATGTAAAAATATCCTAAGATTGTTTAATTTCATACAACCAGTTTGTCTTCTGCTCTTTCAGATTATTTTAACCAAAACAAACCAAATGACATCAATTTTCGTCTCCAGTTTGCCGCGTTTACCCTATGTACTCATCTATGGCTACGACAAGCGGTGTATCTTCCAATGACGATTATGTCTGGCCATCTGCGACATTCCTGGTGAGATGACACAAACAAAAGTCAAAATGATATCAGGACACATTTGTTATTTTTCAAATAAATTCTGGACTTGGTAAACAAATGCATCATCCACATTACTTTAAATATGTTAGTCTGGCAGGTGTCAACGGCAATCTTATTTTCACTTCTAGATTTAACAACTGACAAAAAATATTGCAACAAATAATTCTGGCACGTTGTCATAACCAATTATTCAACAATCAATATCACCCAGCTGTCGTCCATAAGCTGGTAATGATTCTTGAATAAAGACATGTTGCAAACAGAAAGGAAAACTATAAATCGCTTATACGTTCAACACGTAACAAAGTATATGCATACAAACTTTGACTGTCCAGCTGGGGATTTTATACGTATCAGGGATTTACAAATTTTGTAAATGTCAGCTTGCCAAGGGGAAGCTGACTGGAAAATTGAACTTGCCCTTGGAAAGTCTGAGCTTGCCCCAAACATAATTTCCCAGCATGAGCAAAATAATAATATTTTCACGGAATTGTATAAATCCCTTTATTTATGAAATACATGTACTCGGGTTTCTTTTTTGTGTACAACGATACCCGAAGGTGATTTATGTCTATTGTACAATATTTCGAAATAGTGAGTTCGGTTCATCCCTGTCGCACGTGCGAAGTGCTCTCGATGAGAAAAACCGATTTACATCTAGCGCACAGACATGTACGGCTGCATCGTCTGTGTATAAATGCCTCAGCGTACGGCGATATCTTCACATTACGGAACGTCTTGTCAGCAAGCAGTTTACTCAGTATAGGAGACCCCCTAGTTCCAAAATGTCAGATAAACAGAGGAAGAATTACAGAATCAAACGAACGGAAACGAAACGGACTTTGAATTTAAGGCCATGGAGCAAGAATATTAAAAGAAATTAATGAAATACAAAAGAAATGGAATACAATATGCGATGATGAGACTCCTTCCTGTGATCAGGGTGAAAGGACACTCGCCATACTGTATGGATTAAAAGATGACTTAACCCAATGGAAAACGGACTTACGATTTCATATTACGTAAGAAATGTTTAAACAACTTAAATGAATGCGAAGAACACTTATTAAACAGATTAACATTATTAACTTAACTTTACCAATAAATATTATAGCAATTTTCAAAATTTACTGATTACGATTAAATTTTACTAAACTAAACAATTATTAATGTATTACATTAATAAATTATTAAATTATTAGTAACCTAACTATAGCCACTTAATATTATATTTACGATCAAAATTGTCATTCATGTATTAGAAGAACTCGTGGCACCTGAGCTAGTGTAGTGTTCACGAGATCGCGAAAAAACGTAGCGTGAATGCTGCTCGTGCCTAATTAAGATCTCAAACAACCTATGTGCAAAGCAGAAACAGTATAATAGATATCTATTTATTAAAACTATAAAACTATACTTAATAGAAATTTAATATGAATTTAATTTAGCTTTTATTCATTAAACTTTAGACTTATAGGAAACTATGATTTTGAATTAAATAACAACTCCAGAAATTTGATATTAGAAGAAATAAAAGATTTGAATGGTGTACAAACCCTTACTCAAAATTTAATAATAACGAAATTTAATAAAATTAATACAAGAAACTCGCACATATGGAAAAAACATGAACACATAAAATACTTTAACTTTTGTCAAAAGGATGTTACTCAAATAATCTCAGTCTGAGAGTAACCACACCAATAAAACTTAGGGACTTGCACAGCTGTAGAGGTATGCAAGTTATTTATTAATTTCTTGTGTATATTATTTCTTATGTATATTGTATCGAAATCAGGGGTGGCTACAATTTTCAGGCAATCAGCCAAAGGATTAAACTTTGAAGCTCCAAATATCCCAAGAGAATTAAAAGGAAGATTATTACATATAAAAATATTTTTAATATCTATGTACCAAGTGGAACTTTATGCAAAAAAAGTCGATTTTTATATTAAAAAAAATGTAAACCACTATATTCAAGGCTTCATAGGTAATCCATGTATAATAGGTGGTGATTTCAATTGGATATCTTCAGATTTGGATAAGTGATAAACTTAAAAATAAGAGTTTAAAAAAATGGATAAATATTTGTAAAGAGAAATAATTTAGATATTTAAAGATCGCTAAATGGAAATAAAAAAGAATATACATTTACATGTAAAGGAAATAAAGGAAGTAGATTAGATACATGTTACATATCTGAAAACCATATAAACAAGCAAATGCTTGCACCATAATTATCAAATTGCAGACCATAAAGCCGTAGAACTAGTAATGAAAATAATAAATGCAAATGGGGACATGGATTATGGAAGATGAATAATACTCACCTGATGAACACCGAATATGTGAAAACTGTGCATGCTCACCTCGAGAAATTTAATAACAATGGAAATATACTACAAGAATGGGAACAACTAAAACAAGAAATAAAAAGAATTACAAAATACTATAGTAGAATAGAAATTGCAGAATGATTGGATAAAAAATACAAGTAAAAGTAATTCAAATACTGTAAATGAGGAAAATTTTAGACAATGGAGCAATATTGAAAAAGAAAACGCACAAGGGATAAAACTAAGGGCAGGGAAATTTGAAAATTTGTATAAGTAGGGGAAGGGACTATATAAAAAAAAATAGAAATAAAAAACGGGGGAAAATAGGAAATTTGAATCTATGAGAGTTAATAATATAATCAGTGCAAATAAAGAAATGCTACAAGAAATTAAAAGTTACTATGATAAATTATATAAATCTCAACATATTGAAGGGGAAAATGTAGATAAATACCTACAAACTAAATATAATCAAATGTGATCTAAAGAAAGAGAAGTGTGAACATTTTATTACAGGTAGTGAAATAATAAATGCAATAAAGTTTCAAAAGGGAAAATCACCAGGAGCAGATGGAATTACATCTGACTTTTATATTAAATTCCAAAATAAACTAGTAGATAGTCTGGAACTATTATTTAACAATATTTTACTAAAGGGGGAAATGCCAAAAAGTTTAAAAGAGGGGGTTATTACCTTAATATACAAGGGGAAGGGAGACAGAGAAGATATAAAAAACTGGAAACCAATTACACGGTTAAATACGGACTACAAAATTCTGAGTAAAATAATAAGTAGAATAAGAGGGAGTATAAATAAAATAATTAATATAAATCAAAGCTGTGGAGGGAAGGGAAGAAAAATTTCAAATAATACTTTGTCAATTACATCTATAATGGAATTTTTAAAAAGTAAAGGACAGAAAGGAGTTATGCTCTTGTTCGATCAGGAAAAAGCTTTTGATCGAATGGAACATGACTTTATTTTTAAAACTTTAAAGAATGTGGATATGGGCCCAATCTAAAGAATTTAATAAAAGCGATTTACAATAAAATATTTTCAATAGTAACAGTGAATGGGGCTTTAACGGAAGAAATTAAAATACAACGCTCAGTAAGGCAGGGATGCCCCCTATCTATGCTGCTATATGTAATAGCTATAGAATCCTTGAACATAAATATTAACAGTAATACTAATATTCAAGGAATACAAATACCAAATCTGAACTATGAATTCATGACTGCACATGCCTAACCATAGAGGAATAATCATATAAGCATCTACAGGACGAATTCACAAAATTTGGCAAAGTCTTGGGCTCAGCTATAAATCACGATAAAACGGAAATTTTTCTAATAGGCAACTGGAGAGGAAACCACCCTGGGCTTCCCCCAATTCTGATTAAAGAGCATGTAAAAGCATTAGGGATTATTTTTGGGACGAACTCTACTCACAAAAACTACTGTTGAGTTAGTAAAAAAGATTGATTCTCAGATTGAAACTTGGAAATATACAAGATTAAACCTCATAGACCGAACACAGGTGGCTAAAACCTATTTATATAGCCAATTGAATTATGTAATAAACTCTGTTCACTTAACTGAAGCAATGATAGGAACGATTGAAAGAAAAATATTGAGCTATATTTGGAATAATTCCATACATTATCTTAAGAAAAAACATATGCAGACCTAAAGATAGAGGGGGATTAGCCCTGCCAAACTTGAGCAAAAAACAAAAATCATTAATTTTAACTAGATTTAAACAAATAGACAATAATCCAAAATATCCGTGGGAAGATATATATATTTACAATTTCGGATATTTATGTAGATTTAATAATGAAATATACAAAAATAATAAATTGAGTAAACTCTTAGAACCATCAGGAACATATAGGAGAATAAAGGATATACTATACATATATAGAGATAACCAAAAAATTTGGGATTTAAACAATGATACTTATGTTACTTTATTAAATGCAACATTAAGTAATAAGCAAGAAATAGAATTCAAACACCCTCAGCTAGACTGGACGACTATTTGGAAAAACTGGGCAGGTATAGGATCGGCTGCGATACAAAAGTAGGCTGTTCATGTACCTGCACGACAAATGGTTAACAGGGGAGTTAGCCTTTAAAAGGCACTTAGGTCTCACTGGACAGTTTATCTGGTGAATTTTCATCCGACAATGACCTATTGCAGAAAAATGAGAATAATTTTACACTGAAGATACAAATAAAAACAAACTAATGATTATTGTAGAAAGCATGCATGTGAGATTTTGTTTGTGGCAATCCGGTTAATTCCTTATACAACTGGTGGCTTTTATACTGGACCAACACTGCCACCAACCCCTCTTTTTTACATTCATATTTGACAGCAAAGAGCTATTTTGAATATTTTCCCGTGACAAGGCATCTAAAAGAATCAGTATGTGCCTTATGCATGAAGAAAGTTCACTAGTACTATAACAAATTATCATACTTTTCATCACCCCTCAACCATCTCGATTTTTAGATATTTACCTCTGTAGCAGACATACATAAATACGTAAGCTAAGTAGGCTGTTCATTTTCAGCCCAAGTTATGCATTTGATCTCCAATGCTAGTCTAACTGTGACAGACAGTCACCAAACAAGCCAACCCATTTTCAAGCCTAACTCAAAGTAAATCTAAACCACATTACAGATTTAGCTTCTGTGTGAATTTATAAATGCTAGGCTTATGATAATTAGGTTCATGCCTTCTACCTTAAAAATTAGGGAGGTGTCAAAATACGAAACTATCCAGTGAGACCTTAACATCTTATATATCTAAATGTAGGTTATGCGGAAAATTTATAGATTCAAAATTCCACATGATACTATTTTGTACCAAGACTAAACAGGAAAGATAGATACTAAGAAATAAAATTATAAATTTAAATGATAAACAACTTTTATATACTGATAAAATTAATGATAAAGTAATTTATAAAAAATTAATTGACTATATAAACAAAATAATGAAGATAAGAAGAGATTTAGATAATTAATTTGAATTTAAGTCTTTGTTTATAATAGTATATCTGTGGGATCTTTACACTTTATGCAACCAACAAAACAAACAAACATTGAAAAGGCTACCCAGGGGATTCTAAGGTGCGAGGCCAAAGCTACGGGACTCGCGTGTGGTGGTACGGCTCGCACCGAATCGCGAAAGGGAGCCGAACAAGAACATTACGAAAACAGAAAACTTGCACGCAAGTATAACACATCCTATCCATTACATTCTATATTCTCTTAACATCTTTCCAAATATCTAGCATAGCAGCAGGAAGGGTGAACCCTACAACTTTGCAGAGACCTTATTTTTGAAATTTAAGGGTTCCTACGAAGGCTGAAAAAAAAGTTTTTGCCTTAACAGTAAAAACTTCTCTAATTGACCAGATTTTTTCTGATTTTTTCACGTGCTGGTCACTACGCGTATGTCGTTCACCCTTCCTGCTGCTATGGTTTTTATCCAAAAATTGTATCAAGTCCGTTACGATATCTTGACCTCGGATCATGTAAATTTATTGTTACAAAACCAAAGGGAGCAGCTTGTGCTTTTGAAAAGAAATTTTTAAATTTGTTCATATCCATGTCCCCAGAACACCAAGTATAATAAATATTTTGCAGCGTATGATTATCTACTCCGTTGAACACAACTAAAATGTTACAGTTATCCCTGATCACTTTTGGAATTTGTGTATAACGCTGTGTAACATAAATCACGTCTGTGTTTTTGTGACGGCCTCGTGAAAATATCCGAGCTAGATTGGATTGTTTGTCCAGCATGACATCATCGTATACCACGAGGTTATTAATGAATCCATCCAGATCATCTACGGATGGCGCTTCATCAATATCAGTAATAAAGTCTATGACTTCACTGTCTTCATGCAACAATTTTGCATTTTCATTAAAATCTTTAAGTACTTCGTAACATCGCTGATCATCTACAGATGGCGCTATTAGATACAATTTATCCCACTTCAGCCATCTCATTATTTGACTGAGCAATAATTGCGTCTTTCCACTTCCAGATGGGCCTATTATAATCATTCTGATAGAATTTGGTAGCGCTGGATGGTGCTTTACTGGTTCTTGTTTTCTTGTCGCTGAAAAGTCAATTATATCCATATAATAAATAATATGAGTCTATATTGTGTTCGATGCAGAGCACCTACACATACTGCTGAATTAACGACAATAACAACAAAAAATAAAAGACGCGCACTCACAGGTAAGTGTGTGAAATGTGGCACCAAGAAATATAAATTTATTCCAACAAAGACAGGTGGTGATATCGCAGCTTTATTAGGAAAATTACCAGGAACTCCGTGGGCTAAATACCCTGGTGCGAAACATTTACCCGGATATAATTATTGTGGTCCAGGAACTCGACTTGATATCCGACTTGACGAACGAGATCAACCAAAACCAGGAGAGTATCCAATAAACGCAACTGATCAAGCGTGTCACGTTCATGATATCGCGTATAAAAGTAAAGATTTGCAGCAACGACATCTCGCAGATGTGAAATTGATTCACGCATTAAATTCTATACCTAATAAATCTCTCAGAGATAAATTCGCTAGCTTTCTAGTAAAAACTGCTATGAAAGGTAAACTAGTGCTAGGGGCTGGCAATTAAATTATATAACTATCATAATGGAATCTGTTTATTATTCCCCGAGAGGGTATTGGAGAGGTAAAGCAGCGATTAGTAAACTCGCCGAAGCAGCAAAAGTTTCACGTGATGTTGCTGCATCATGGTTAGCACGACAGACAATATGGCAAATCTTCCTGAGTCCACCTAAAAGAATTCAGTACGCGCATTTCGATGTTAGCGTTCCTAATGAAGTTCATCAAGCGGATATACTGTTTTTACCACACGATACCATTAAAACACGTAGATGTCAATACACGTATAGATACGCGTTAACTGTCGTTGATGTTGCGAGTAGATATAAAGAAGCGGAGCCATTATCAACAAAGACAGAATCTGAAGTTGCATCTGCGTTTGAACGCATTTATCAACGTGGTGGTCTATGATGGCCACGGTTATTACAAGTTGATCCTGGTAAAGAATTTCTTTGAGTAGTATCATCGTTGATGAAGAAACATAACGTTAAAATCAGACAAGGACATACTGAAATTCATCGTGATCAGGCAATCGTTGAACGATTTAATAGAACACTTGCTGAGCGGTTATTTGGATACCAATATGCAAAGAAAATATCTACTGACTTTAAGGATAGATCTCGTGAATGGGTTGCAAGATTACCGAGTGTGATATCTGCGTTGAATAATGAAATTAATCGTGCAACTTCCATGAAACCTTCTAATGCGATCAAAAAAAATATATACCCAGTAGCAATGGCTACGCACAACGACGTGAATCTTTCTCTCAACCAGTATTAGGTAATGTTACAGTTAGATATTTATATGAACCTGGCGAACTTGAAGGTGGTAAAAAAAGAGCAACCGATCCTATTTGGAGCGTGACTACACATAAAATTTCTAGCGTGGTAACATCCACTGGTAGACCTCCAATATACAGACTAGATTCTACAGCCCCTCAACGTGGATTTGTACGTGAACAATTGCAAATAATTCCTGAGGATACGCAATTACCACCAAGCTCAATTTTGTAAACGTCCAGAGCCTCGACGTCGATTACACTCAAGACAGATCAGCATCACATTATCACGTGTATGACCGAGATCACTATTAATTCTGTCTACGGTAAATTGTCTTGGATTAAAACACTGCCATGACATATTACAGTTGCAACTTGCGCAATGATTATTCTGTAGTTGTTTTAGTGTTATAATAAATTCATCATCAAGATCAAAGTCACGCTTATTTTTTTTTGTCAAACTGCTTATAGCTGACTAATTTTTAATTGATATCGACATTGTTAGTGATTTCTTCAGTTATTACGTAATCTACAATAACCCTACGCAGTTGCGATATTTTCCTGACTCGAGATACGGCGAGATAAACTAAATTTGACCATTCAATACGATCATCTACAATCCAGATTCTAGTATCAGTTATAGTTAATCCCTGCGACGAGTGAATTGTTATAGCGTATCCTAACGTCCATGGCGATTTATCCATGTTCAACGCGCTCTCAACAACATCAACAGCAACCAACAAGATATCATTCAAGACAAGATTCTGTACCCTTGGTGGAACCAAGGCACCTGGTATTTCAAGTTCAATATTTTGTCGTCGAGTATCTGCTGGGCGATAACACAAAGGTACGGGTAGATCCGGAAACTTTTCTTTATGTAACGTAAATAATTTCTTTTGTAGTTCATCACGAACTATCTTTCTACTTGCGACTATCAAATCAGCAGGTCTCCATAAAGT